>KB672164.1:147500-161240 GCA_000349105.1 Anopheles epiroticus | reverse complement strand
TGTGTGTGTGTGTGTGTGTGTGTGTGTTTTAATGCATCAATCGAGCTAAGCTGCAGATGAGCGCCAGGCAGATCAGCGACAAGGTAAGAGGCAGAAAATCCAACCATTAACACACTGTGCAAAGGACACAGTGTGTGCGGCCCAAACGTCTTAAGTTTTGTTGTGAACGCCAAGGGCTAACAAAATTGATATCAACAGCGATAATTACGTTGCGGAAATTGCGGCATCGAAATGGAGAAAACTTTTACAATCAATCACCATTTTTATTAACAATGCTTAATTAAATGTTACTAATGCGCTGTACCGTCCTGAATGTATCTTTTATAATCCTTTGTGAAGCGATTGCACAATTAAATGCAATACATAATCACTTCCTCGTCAGCTTTGGCATCAAATGAAATTCCTCTGTCAGTAAGATAGAAATATCTAGGAGAAATGTTAGGAATTAATGTCTAAAGTGACTAATAACACTTACACAACGCAGTCAAATACCTTTTATGTTAAGAACAAGACAAAAATATCCTTAGCCTGACATAAACATTTATGTTTGGTTGAAAAATATTATCTAAAAAGTAGTCTAAACATTTCAATCTGCGCTCGAAATACTGCTCACAGCCGCGGAGCAACAAAATGGATGAATTCATCAAACCCGCTTGGTACAGAAAGCTGAAAAGGAGATTCCAACATGTTTTGTTTTGCATGCCACTCGAGTAAACACGGTTCCACCATTGCCAGCGTGCAACCCTTTTTTCCTTACACAAAACACACACATACACACACACACACACACCTTTTAACGCAACGCGGTCCAAAACATCCACCAAACCACATCTGGTCGGCAGCAACAAAGCAGCGCACGGCACCGAAGTACAGTACTACGGCCCAATAGGTGGGCATATGAAGTAAAAGCATTTGTTCGCTCGAGTTCGGAGTATGCTGCAGAGAGCTGCCGAGCTGAAAGCATACAGTGTTGAAGCACCAACGTTAGATGTGTCGCGCTTCTCTGCTGCACGGCATTCATCACCAAAAGCAGCGCGCGTCAACAAAACACACTCGCCCGGCGGAAGTGTCGCCACGTGTTAGCCAGCAGGAAAAGCTCGTAAGAAGGTGGAACGTGAAATTTCGTTCGGTGAACCGAGACCAACCAATGTACTGCACGGACGGACACTTTCGAGTGGTTCGAGTAGAAAAATGGTCATGGAAAGGGATATAACAAAAAAAAACTACAGAGCGCAAGCACAAGAGTTTCACTCGAATGCTGCTGGATCATTTGCTGATGAGGGAAGATAATGAACACAAGATGCTGAATCACACCAACATCATGCCCGTGTGTGATAGCTGGATGCCAAAACAGATGCTTTTTGGAGGCAAGCAAACGATGGTGTTTTTTTTTTTGCTTTATTTTTGCAGTTGTCATCAAACGCACTGAGTGAAGAAAAACGGAAACAGCAAATGGAGAAGGTTTTATATTTAAAAAAAATAGCTGTTCTATAAAACACATGCTTGGGATTGGAATTTGATGAACTTGTGCCGAATAAATCATTATAAACATTTGCACAATATTTCTGTTTTAAACGATAAAAGTACAAAACTCTAGCGAAACCCTTCTAGCAGTAGAACAACAATTTGCTGCTTCTTGTCTGAAGTGTGCAGCTTTTACCAACACACATGCCAGTAATAAGCGCTCCATTATGGGGTTATTACACGCAGAAAGGAAACGAAACATGTTGAGACACAATACGCACCAGCTGCATGGAACAATGTGCAGGGCACGCGCATTTTTAATGGCCACACCGTAAGGCCCCTGTGCGTGAAATATGTTAAACGTCCCTTTTTTGGATTAACTGCCTATACTGCTTGCCTATACTACAGATGGATGATTACCATGTGGACGACAAAGGTGTATACTTTAGAGGCAGCGCCACCGAACAGCCTGCAGCACCAAAAACGCCGCGTGCCGGGTGAAGGGCCCTATTATACACGGTTAAAAGTGGTTTAGGCTTATTTTATAGAGCTGGAGTTGGTGACGCAAAACGGAATCACAACGAAATTAGTGTTAGGTGATTAGAAGACCCATTCCCATCGGCGCCGTTCAGTTTGTGCCGCCCATGGATTAGTAAAACAACTGATAATCGATGTCATGTGTGACCCCAGCGGGGGTATGGAGGAAGGGCGATCGAAGGAATAGCTCCACCAGCTGGTAAAAAGAAGAGGATGCTAAAAATTGAAAAATAAAACAGCGACTATCGGAGTACACCAATCATCTTCCAAATCACGCAAATCATGTTTCAAATAAAGGGGAATAGGCTCTTGTTTGCATTTTATTTTGTCAAGTGCGCGCCTTGTCCACTGGAGCTGCCTGGAATGGGTGTGTACTATTCTGCACAGCTGTTTGCAGTAGTAAAAGTTCCCCTGCCCTAGTGTGTGCAAAGCGTCGCCGTATCAGCGAAGCACCATTGGCAAACTGGACCAACAGGAAGTGAAGAACGAGAAAAAGGCGACGATCAGATACCGCATTCCTACAGAGCTTGACTTGCAGCGGCCGACAGCTTCCGTTGGCAAATGGTGGCCTTTTAACATCCCACGGGATGGGTGAGAAGATTTTACACTGCGCACTGTAGCAAGTCCAAGTTGCAGAACAGAACACAGCCTTTGTCCTCTTGTGTTACTTCCTCATCGCTATCTGCAGCTAAGCTTTTATCGCAATCTTGCAAACACAGTTCCCATCCGAGTTTTTCTCTCGCCTTAGTCCACACCCAGCACGCCACACTATCAAATGCACCCACAAACGTCCCAACACACACCCACCCGGCTCGCTACTCGCACCCCTGTGGCATCCGATGCGAAACGTGACCGTCACGATGCAACGGATGATGTTGTGGGCGCGGTACAGCGTCCATCAGCCCGACGCTAATGGACTGGCGTGCTGGCTGTTAAAGGAAGGGAAAAGGGGAGCAAACCAAGCCATGCCAAGGCAATGGCGAGTTTGTCGGGCAGAGTTTCTGCTGCAGTTGCATCGGGTCGCGTTTGAGATAGCACGTGCCTGCCATTGTTTTGGAGAAGCGGGAGAAAGCGGGATGGCACCGGATAACTACATCAGTATTCTACGTATTGTTTCGTGCATTCCAGCCCCCCCCACACACACACACACACGTAAAATCAATCCCGAACAACAGACCCGATACGCAGACGTTGCCAGCAAAAATCCTGACGATTCTCCTGCGGCTGCTCGCGTAAATTAATAGAAAATCTTATTTGCCTCCATGTCCCATGTATGTCCGCTCCAAATTCCAAACACACACTTACACAAGGCGAGTTTGTTTTTAGCCCGTCAAACAAACAGACACCCAAGCGGGCACTACTGCCGCATGAGCAATCAGAACGCCGCGGGCCGATTTTAGGTATTCCGAAGCGCAGGCAGCCCGAACGGAATCGCGCGAAATTGGAGCACACGTTTAACTTACCGAACCGGGACACTGGTCTGCATTTCGCAGGTATTTTAATGCTGTTCACGCTTATTTTGTTTTGCAACATTTTTACCTTAATGCTTTTGTGCTGTTTGAACCCGTGCCGCGACTGACGATTGCATTTCTTTGTGTTTGGTATGAAACATTATTGGTTCCGAGTGAATGACCGGACGTTTGGAGCGTCGCACAGGCTGTGAGAAACAGATAGAACGACAAGTTTCAACCACAGGTAATTTTATTTGTCTATTGGTTTATTTAAAACGACATTCTTTCACCAAGGGTCTGTGGTTAAGTTCCACCAAATGGAGTACCACGCGCGGGAAGTTGTGATAAAAATAGCTTACCACCCACGGGAAAGGGCTGACACTGACGATATCAAATTGTTATTCTACAATATCGTCCCAATCCATCAACGTCAATGCATCTCGAACGAGGCCGTCTATTAGGCGAACACTAACCAGCTATGGAGGAGCTTTGCGAGAACAACAATTCGTTACTAGAGAGCGTAAATCCCTTCCGAAAACGGTGTTAATGCTTGAAGGTTTAGCGTAAAAACAAAGAAGTTACTACTGAGCTCCGTCCCCGCTCAACGAGTGAGCATTGTCTCAGCGCTTTTGGATCATAAAATTTCAGTTTAGTAGGAAAGCATTTTACGCCCCACACCGGTCTAGCGCTTCCACTTTGCAATAGCCACCAAGCTGGGTGAGATTTAAAGGGAAAACAAAATCCATTTTTCAATCGTACGGTTCAAGCATTCCTCGATCATTGGCGGTGTGTGATTCTAATGTAGGATTTGAGCGTTTGTTTTTAGATATCTCTGCGTAGACCATAACGGCTGCGTATACCGTTCTACAGCTATTTTCAGACTTGTTCTTAACGTTTGTCTGAGGCTGCAGAAATGACATAGAACGGCTGAGCTGTTAATTGTTACTCGTATAGATTCGATCATAGTGTCTGGCTGAATTGTTTGCAGACAGCAGCACGAAAGGTTATTAGAGAGACCGGAAATGAATGAAGCGACCTTCACAGAGCTCCGTGATAAAACAGCTCACTTGTACCTTATTCTAACAAACGAATTACTTATCCACTCACTTGACCGTTCGTGATTGTCCTCCAAGAAATTGATTACATCAAACCGTTTCTCAGAAATCCACTACACAATATCTTACACATCGAATAATCGAGTTTAAAATTGTGCAACACTGCCGGGCATCCGCATGCGATGACGTGGTTATAAACTCGCACCGGCTATCACAAACAAACACGATAATGCGTGCTCGATAAGCATTACCTACATGGGTATGGGGCTGGCACCTATCAATGGGCTGCAGTATCGTTTACTTTGCTTACTTTTGCCCATTAACGCGGCACCAATTAAACAGGATAAAAAGAGCTACTGGCACAGCCTCCCATGGCGGTGCCTGAGTTTACCCAATACAAACCCAGAGGGACGTAAGCAAAAGTAAAGGCCATTCATCCACCCGCTATAAAGGCGCGGAACACCATCAACATCGGGTGAAGGGACGACGGGATCGGGAACAAAATCGATTCAATCAACTAATTACAATCACGCGAAAATAAATTCAATCAAACCGCCGGTCCCGTTGCTGTACAGATTCCTCCTCATTCTACCTCTCTCTATCTCTCACTCTCTCGTGTTCCCATCATAATCATCGTCATCATCAATCGATCGTTTCGGGAGGGTGATAAAGGGCGTCAAAATCATGCCGAGAATGCCGTCGCCCAGGTGTTGTTCGTACCTGACCGAGGAGCCCGGACGGGAGTTCGAGAGAGGCGTGGAGTTCTCGTGGGACCATGCTCCAAATATTGGGAAGAATGGAAGAAAAACTGGATCCCATCTGCGCGGAAAAGCAACTGCTTGCGTCACGCTGTATCCTGTATTGGAGATGCAAACCGGGGAATGGGGTGTTAGCCAATGTTCAGCCAAACAGACAGGGACAGGAGAGTTGGGACACACATTCCGCCATCATTACTAGGAAGCCGTCATTAGTTTAATGTAGTCTATTTCCGACACGGAAGCAGCGGAATATGTCGTGTGCCAAGAATAGGCAGCAGATCGCATGGTATAAATATCTTAAAATACAGGAAAGTGAAAAAAACACATCCTGCATCGTACAACACTCTCGCGGGGGCTTAGTGTTTGCCATCCGTTCCGGGGCAGGTCCTATCCCGCTTGCTTCTCCGCCATTTGCCGTGACTAGGAGGTGGCGCATATTTTATGGCGTCATCGCTACCATGGCCAAGACCGTACGGCATCGGGCACGAGGACGACTGCCTCCCTCAGGTAAGTGTACGCGTGTCCGGCGTTTTTGCTGCGCGACCTCACGCATACACCTCACGCTGTAGTGGCGCGCTACATGCGTTGGGTGGCGGTTACTGCACACCATTGTACGAACTTCACCCACACAGGCAAACGTGCAGCGTAGAGTTGGAACACTCCTACCGACAAGTACGTTTTTTGGGGGTCAAACAGGCTTACACAATTTGAAAAAACCAACGTTCAATGCACTTTGATACTTATTTCTTCCTATTGAGGTTAAATGAGAGCCAAATTTCAGCAATTCCTACAACTCCCGCCAATCCGTCAAAGCGCACTGCTAAAAGGATGTATCAAACAGTACGGTGCGAGAAGGACTCACCCATACAGAGGTCATAAATTGCGTGAGCAAAGCATCTGCGTGTGCGTGGCATCTCGTGTCGTGACGTTTACGTACGGATTGGATGTCCTTTTTCTGCGTATTGTTGGCAAAAAAAAGGATACGCATTTTGACACCCTTCCCGTAGTCTGACGGAAGAACAAAAAAAAAACGCCTGTCCTAAGGACATGTGCGAGCGTGTGTGCCGCCGGTAGGAATTCACAACCGTAGGTTGGAAGCTCTTGTGCTGCTTCCTAATTGCTCTTGTTTTTGAATTATTTGTCGTATCACATCTGGCCCACACCCGGTGCTTTACTTCCCAGCAATTTAAGATTAACAATTACTATCCGACAACGAAGCTGTCTCTTGGTTTAAATGGAAGTGCCTTTAACTGTCGTTTCCATCGTTATTGGATCGAATATTCTTTGAACCAATTTCCAGACTTTTTAAGGAAGTAAAACAAGTATTTATCCTCAGGCACGATAATATCATTGCTATTTAAAACATATCTAGGAATTTGCTTCCTTTACTTTCAGTATTATAATAAGCTTGTATTAGTGCAGCAAGATAAAAAGTTTGTCAAGCAGCTACAAAAACAAACATTGAAAAGGACCACATACACACAACGAAAGAGCGGTGGGGCAGGGGAAGGCTTTGGATTAGAGCCTCTCTCGTGACGTTTGACGTCAGCAGCTGTGTGTTTCTCCAGTGCTGCCTGCACGGAACTTTCCTTCGCATGGGAGAAAAATCAATCACTTTACTTTTCATCATGCGTTGCCTCTGGTGCCTCCTTCGACGGACGGACGAATCGTCACGGCTTTTTCTGCTGCTGTAAAAAGCGGGTGGCAACATCCCGAAGAAGGAGTGGGTGGGGGAGTGTATCCTGAGCGAATGCTAACTGACATAATGTTGACATTGTGGTACAGGGTTTCGCTCTCATCCAAGGAGGCCCCAGCCAATTTCTTCTCCTGGATCGGGAGCAATAGACACGTGAGAGAAGAGATTGCATCTCATCCTCATGCTGTCAACAAAACGTTTCCGAACGATGCTGTGCTCTCGGAGTCTCGCCATTCTTAGCAACCGGAGGGAAAGGGTGACCAGTTTTATCACTAAAGTTTTGGTGGTAGTCAAAAAATAACTCTGTATTACACTAACAACAACACCCTCGCTTTTCGTTATGAACTGCAAATAGGCAGCCTCCTCTAACAAACGCACACATTTGAAAAGGAAAAGGAGAGCGAGAGCAAAGTAAGGTGACGATGCTCTCGGGGAAGAAAAGGCTACAGTACATACCTCGGTGTACACGGTGCTGTTCGGATTGAACGTATCGTTGACCCGGTGCAGCGTGATGTTGATGTGCGGTACCGAATGCAGCAGCTGCACCAGAAACGACGGTGCGGGCTGATGCTCCATGATCACGTTCCCGTACTGCATCGCGCCGCCGCTGGCCCGGAAAGGTTGCTGTCGTGCCGGGAGTGTGTCACGCAGGGGTAATTCTCGCTACTCTCGCTCTCCTCCAACACCACTTCCTTTAACCCCACACACGCACACAAACTCACACACACACACACTCACACTCCCGTGAGCGTGCGTGATGTTTGATGAGTAAGTAAGAACGGAACGGTCGGTCGCCTCGTATCTCGAACTTGTATCCACAAACGACGAACCGCGCGCGCTCCGGCTTTTTCCTTCCTCACTGCCGCATTCTGTGCAACGCGAAACAGTGGCACATGTGAGTGTGTGCACGCGCACGAAAAGGAAAAGACCGCACACAGGCGCACACAGTGAAGACACTTTCTTGTTTGACACAGCCACGCACGGGATGCTGTGCGTTCTTCCTTTTTGCTTAATATCGAGAACGTGGCCCAAATTTTAAACCATTTTCCTCTCCCGGGGGCCAATCACATACGCAGGACGGACCCTCCCCACTGCACAGCCACATTCACACCGACCAGTACGTCAGAGCACAGCTATTTTCCCGTGTGTTTTGCAAAAATATCGGTCAGGACCCGGAACTGGCACTGGCCTTTTTTTCACTGCACGCTCTCTCTCACACACTTACTCACTCGCACACCAGCATATTCTTCATCCGCCGCCGCAAAACGCGAAGATATTTCATCGTGAAAAGGCGTGTACACACACAGACGCACACATACAACACAGACGCACACACACACACACTCTGGCGTAATATTTCCCGCAAGCTGCACAAACCACAGTGGGAAGAGAAAACGGCAAGGATATCAGGAAGGGTGAGCAATCAAAACAAGCAAAACACACTCACGGCTAGTGGTGTGTGATGGGAAATGGGTAAGAGCGTAGATTACTTCGATCGTTTCCACACACAGTAACGGGCGGGCACGCTCGCGCACAAACCAATACACTCGCGGATGCCGTGTGCAAAAAGGCCCTTTCGAAACCAACCCTCCTAGATGTCAAAGCAGGGATGCTGGCTGGCTGGCAGGACCCGACATCCTAGTGTGCCGCCGCCAGCTTCATGACAGCTCACTCTCACTGTGGTAGTGCGGCCTTATAGGATGCCATTTTTTTCTTCCCCTCGTTCCGTTGCGTAGGTAGCAGCCGCGGAACGGAGCCAGCCAAACGAACAGGAAACGAGCACCGGAAGAAATATCCTTGAGATGGTTGTTTTTCCTTATATGTTTGTTCTACCACACAACTACCCCACTGCACAAGCACAAGGACGCATACGCACGCAGAAGATGCGCACCAATTCGTCACCAAGTTTTCCGCGAGCACACACATCCTCTGGTTGTACCTCACGCACACATGCACGTGGCACGCCTTGCGTGGAAGGGATGCTACGTAATCAAAGTAATCCTGCCGGAAGGATAATCCGCTGTGCTGCTCTACTTCATACGCTTCCTTGTGGCTTGCGCGCGGTACGGTAAGGCTGAAGACTAATTACATCGCAGCACGGATCTGCTCCCTCGACGGCAAATTTCCCTAAACACCGGGAACAATTCCTAGTACCAAATTAAAAAGTCAAGAGGCGACTGCGACAACAACAACAAAAATCACCCACACAATATTCCGCGACTTTTCACACCAACTTATCTCACGCTCCCCGTTATGGAGATGCTCGCTAACGTCCTGGCGTAAAGCCACGTGTGCGTGAAAGAAACGGGTGCAGCCTCCGGGATACGGGGGCACTTGAGCCACCCCTGCTGGTTGTTGGGAAGAAAGGAAAAGGAAAAAAAACCCAACCACCCGATGATTTTGCACTCAATTCATTCAACGCTTCCACGCCGAAACATGCCCAGGACACCCAGGAGGTTTGCACAAGGAGCGCGACCGTGGTCCAGAAAGGTGCGGCTTTTCCAACTGTTGTTGGTGCGTTGGTGGATTTTGCAGGCGTTTGCGTATGGGGCACGAAGGACCCAAGAGAAGTTCACCGTCGTAACCTATGCTAACCTATAGGCCGCAAATGTACGCGAGCGTTGCTTCTCTAGCGAGCGCACCATACTCCACCGACACTCCTGCAGAGTGTAATCATTAAATTTCACTTTTCACATTTGCCAACCAGCACGCACATTTTCTGCTTCGCGCACAGCTTTACGCAGTACGTACGCAAACAGAGGAGTGAATTCTTCACGCTACCGATATATATTATGCTTCACGATTTTAAATGGCAACTATTGCTTGGTTTACCGTGCCAATAAACACCACTGACGCGATTAAAACTGGAAAATTGCACGAGCAACGCAAAAACACATCCGACCCAGCTCACGGTTCTGTATTTTTTATTTTTCCCCGTGTATTTTGGCGTGTTGGTTCCGCGTAGAACTGAACTCGGCTGGGTGTAAACGTGACTGCCGACGGTTTCCGAACGGCGCCCGAAGCGTTCGACATCGAACTGGTTCTAAAACGGTATTTGGATTGCCGAGAAAGTTTTTTGTAAGGGTTTCTTTTTCAAGCAAACCTTCCATCTGAAAGGACCGTTAGCTTCGATCGAAGTGCAATTTTTAGTACACTATTTTTTTCGGAAACGACATTCAAAAGTACCCCATTCAAACTATTAGTAGCGCAAAATCCTCTAATTAGACTTTTTGTACATTATCGTAAAAGGTTTCCAAGCAATACGGCCTGTCCGTTACTACTGAATAAAAAATAAAATAAAATAATTTGCATATTTTTTGATAAAAAGCATGTTTTATTACACTTATAATGAGGTATTAAGCTTGATTAATATCGTGCATGCGTGCATGTCTGTCTAGGTATACAAAATAAAACAATGTCTTTGTGCCGTTTGACATGCAGCTGTAGCGGCGTGAGCGGAGGTTACACAAAAGTTCACGTAGGCTTAAATGTTTGGCCATGCTCCGCCGATCAGATTTTTGCCACGGTACCGAAAAGTAAAGGTTTTGATCGTGAACGGTTTGCCGTTGACCGCCACCGGGCACTCCTTGTCAGGTCGCAGCTGGAAGCACACGGTGTAAAGAGCAATTTCTAGCTCAGGCGACGTACCGACAAACAGAGAATTCGACGGCTTCTGCAGGTTATCGAACGACAATCGAACCTTTGCAATTTCTCCCTTCTACAAAAGTGAAAAAAAGAATATCAAATACAAGAGGTAAGTATGAAAAATTTGCAGTTCAGCAAGGCTTTTGCCTTACCGTGCCCAGTTCCATCTTTTTGTTCCAGCCCTTGTAATCGATGCGGCCCGCCTTCTCCATATCGTACACGTACAGCCAGTTGTGCAGACCGATCATCGTACCATTGCTGACCTCGTTCAGAAACACGTGCTCGAACCCGGAACTGCCGATCTTGCCATTGCCGCGCGAGTACAGCGTAAACCAGATTGTCTTTAGCAGCTCGTGGTGCGTCTTGGGATCGGCCGTCACAATGCCCTTCTTCTGCAAGAACAGCATCGCCTGACGCATCACGTTCGTGGCCAGCAGCGCATCGACAAAGTCATTCTCTTCCTTCTTTTCCAACGGCGTCACGAACTCGTTCGTCATCGTGTCCAGTTCGTAGTTGTTGAACAGCGCGTGCATTTTCTCGATCGTCGGGATGGCGTAGATCTTTGCTTCGTCCACCGTCAGGAAGCTGAAAGCATGAGAGTTCAGTTGTTTGGCGTTTTCTATAGCGGAAAATGACCCAGAAAATTTAGAAGAAAACGTACGGATTCGGTGCCTCATCGGTGTTCACAAAGGAGGAAGTCTGCTTCTGGTAGTTGATCGTAACGAACTTGCTCGGACTGTTGTTATCCTTGGTGAACAGCAGCTCGGACAGCGCCATCAGTTCCTCATCTGTGGCAGGACCGTCTCCGACGGCACTGGCCGACGCTGGTGTACTGCTAACCTTAGCTGCACCGGGTGTTCCAGGCGTCGTGGGTACGAAGCTCACTCCCGGCTTACCACCCGGCTGTACAGTAGGCGGTGTACGTGTCCACGCATTGGCAATGGTTGATGTCGGAACCGGTGCGGGCGTGGGACTTCCACTGCGTGACGGTGGAAGTGCCGGGAAAGCATCCTTCGTTTTCGGTGTAGTGGATGATGTAGTTACCGTTGTCGACGAACCGGCACCACCAGTGGACACAGTAGGCACTGACTTTGCTGTCGTCGAAGTAACCCCAGCAACGGACGCCGGTGTCTTTGCAGTAGTACCGACAGAGCTAGGGATGGCGGACGTTTTGGACGTAGTCGTTACAACAGTGCCCGCTTTCGGTGTTGTTCCCGTTTTGGCCGTCGTCGATGGAGCAACGGTGGTGGTGGAGGTTTTGTCCTTCTTACCACCTCCGAACAGTCCACCGAAGAAGCCCTGCTTCTTGGTGGTCGGTGTCGCTACGGTCGTTGTGGTAGTAGTCGTCGTGGTTGTGGTTGTTGACTTTTCCTCTTTCTTCGACCCTCCACCAAACAGCTTGCCAAAGAAACCTTTCTTGGTCGTGGTGGACGGGATCGGTGTGGTACTGGTGGAGATACCAACGGTCGAGGTGGCAGGAGTTACATTCGGATCTACCGGTGCGTACGACAGGAGTGCGACGTTGGGATCCTCTTCCTGCTTCTTTTTGCTGCTACCAAACCATTGCGCGTCTGTGGAAGGGAAGGTAAAAGCAGGACAATTAACACGATCATGAGGTAAGCGGGTGACTTGGCATGATTATTTGTGTGACAGAGTGTAATATCCGCGCGATACTTTCACTCGTGGCACGTAAAGTAACCGATGGCTAGTGGAAAGTAACAAGGTTGCACAATAAATGGACAATTTCGTAGTAAGTCAGCCTCACGGGCAGAGATATTTGTAAGTTAAGTGGAACCAAAACTAATTAAAACCATTCCAAGCCAAACAACACTATTTCGCTGCTAGAAGCAATGTCCATGTGATTCTAAATGTTAAACGATTCTCCTCTAAACGTGTCTAGGAGCGAAGTAATTCCCTGAACTGATTACTTGCCCCTTTGGCAGTCGCTCTTAATTCTCACCGCAAGTAAACGGATTCCCTTGAAAGTACGTTGCAATTTGAACAGATTGCAGCGTTTACATTAGAATGAAAGGACTTTTGTTTGTTTAAAACAAAATGAGGCTCCGAAACCACCGTTGAGTTCCGCGTAGAAAAACTTTCCGCTTGATGAGGTGGACGTAAACAACGCACGTTCCGCATGCCCGCCCAACCGGTCACACACTGACACGTCTAGCGGGCCTTAGGGTGTGTTAATTGATACGAGCAAGTCAAACTCTCGATTCGAAATGGGCCACAGTGCTGCTGGCGTGTCAAGAAGGTCAACCGTTGGGTGATTGGCGCACAAACCCGATTACACGGAAAGACGTGTTCCGCGCAACCTAATTATCAGAACATGCTGCTAGCATCAATGGTCATGGTCCTTTCCCCCTGCAACTTCGATACATCGGAGTTTGTAGAAACGCTTAACAGTTCTCTGGCCACGTTTGTGCGTTAGATGTTTTTTTTTTTATGTTTCAATTTGACCTTCAGGATCTACGATCGAGTCCCGATCACCGGTAGCGTGATCTGCGATGCCTGCCTGCATGCATCATTCGTTTGTATCATTTGCAAGTTTAACCGGGTTCAATTGAATCAATCAATTCGGAATGAAACGTGAGCCGACCTTCGGGGCTTCGGAGGTCGCCTTGCTAATTTATGCACCACCGGATGACATCAGAGCGGTGCGCGATGGATACGATCGAAGGTGATCATTTTTTAAAGCTGTCTGATTGCTATCGTCTCATGCTGTTTCTTGTTTTCCTACTTCGATGAATACTGAAACAATGTCTTAAAGAGTTACACATTACCTATAGTTAATGCTAAGCATAGTAATACGATGGCTCCAATCTGCAGTGCCCTCATGTTTGCTGCTTCTCATGCACTGTGCCTTGTTTTATCACTTAAGCTGTAAACAAACACAACACAAAACAACATTAAACGTCCATTAGGTAATATCACAAACTACGCACACACACAAAACTCACGCGACACCGGTTCACGGCTGAGACAAAGTCACACTAGAACTCAAGAGAAGAACCGAACTGTACCGGACGATCCAGCGTACACCAAGCAAATGATCTGTACGATGATCGGAACATCTCCCTCCACCTAGGCTCCAGTCGCTCGATCACACTCTCTCTCTCTCTCTCGCCACA
>KB672164.1:0-142500 GCA_000349105.1 Anopheles epiroticus | reverse complement strand
ACGAATCCTTCTGGCCCATACCGACCATCACGCCCTGATGACGCGGACGACCGACAATCGATGGGAACACGGCACGTGGTGCATCGTCCCCGGCAAAACCGGCCTTGCACATACCGGATCCATTATCGACGACCAGCGCGGCAATCTCTTCGTCACACATGTTCACACTCACTACCGTACTTGCTAACCGTTCGACAAATTATGATCTGCTTCCGAAGAGACGACACTGCCAGCACCGTTTCCACACCGTTCAATGGGTACTATGATCAAACTCTCTAACAGCATGTAGCATTTATAGCTGCTACAGCGAACATCCTTCTTATCGAAGCCGCTTATCGATCTTAGCACCCATTTGTCGGGTACAGCCCTAGGCAGCCCATGTGCAGCTGTAGTGGTACACTGCTTTTTTTTATCAACCGATTTCCTTGGGGGCGCCCCAACACAAACCCTCTTACGGTGTGTGATCTCGGTGATATGATAGCACACTGCTTTTTCGTACCGTCATGGTCCTTATCGCAATACTGTTTCCAACGAAAAAAGTCACCGAAAGGCAACGCGATACGCGATACGGTCGGCGTGCGGTGCACGCGGCAGCAGGCCCAGGGTTTCGTAAAATGTCTATGGAATTCACCCTCGTGGGTGGACGTACACACACACACACACACGGACGCAGGCGCACACATACACGCACGGTACATGTTGTGTTGCAGTCGCGCGATGGAGACGCCGGGCTCTTGCCAGGACGCATGGGCACGTTGCGGGACCCCACCAGGAGGCAAGGGAAAGCTGTAAACAACACAAACCCTCCACCCCCCACCCACTTTTCCACCGTAGAGTTCGGTTCGCGAGCATGGTCTCTTTCCATAAAAGGGCAGGAAAACAGCAAATGCTTAGTACGAGCCGGACACGAACGCGAACCGTATCTAGGGCGGCGGTGCAACCCGAAGGGCTCGGAGCCGTGGTAGTAAATTTGTTGCTACTGGATACACCCAGCAAGCGGCGGTTTCGTAATTCGTCCTCCCTGACGATGTGTCAACGACGGGAACGATAATCTGTGAATTGGCGCGAATCATTTGCGATTATCCTGCCGGATTACCTGTCCCATGTTTGACTCATTAGTCGTCAATCAGGTGAATGACGGGACAAGGGATCATAACAAACTCATCACCACCGCCTCTTTTCCTTCTACTGCAACCGATCCATTCATGATGATCCGTTAGCATGACCGTACGCTGAGGGTTATGTTTGGCAGATGACAATTTTTACCACCCCATCCATCCCTTTCCGCCCGCTTATTTTTTCATTTCAAAACAGTTCTATTTTCGCATTGCCCGCTTGCGGCAAACCGGCGGCACGCGCTGAACAGTGAAACAGCGTACCATGCCCTCTCTGTGCTGCCATGCCATAATCGGACCGGGGCACGAGTTTTCCATTTTTTCGACCCGCACCTGTTGCAGTGGTGTGTTACACACTTTCGCCTGCAGTCAGTGGAAAGAGATGAAAAAGAAATGTCCATCCCATTGCTAGCACCGCTGCGAAGAAACGCTATTCGGTACAGTCGGAAAATTGCGCTCCCGCTCCGTACGGGACAGGCGTATCGGTATGAAAATAGATTCTCCACCAGCACACACCGACCCGACAGTGCAGCACAGGATGGAGGCGCCATGGAATTCCTCGTGAATGAATCGACCGCTAGAGCACCGTGCAACGTCAAAACCCATTCACATCCATATTTGGTGATGGTGCGGCACACATCAAGATATCGATGTTACGGATTCTTGCCTCCCCGTGCTGCCGGCGATGGTCGTGCACTTCATGCTGGAACTTCTACGAAAACCGCCCTAAATCTTATCTCGTTAATCTTCTGCTTTGTAATTTTAAATCGATTCAGGCATCGACGGGTTTACGAAATACCCGGCAACATATCGGAGAGGTTGGTTCCGGTTTTATCGAAAGGAAATCAGTTAACCGGTGGTGAGTCAGGCAGTAACAGCTGCACACTTGCAACTGGACATTCAGGTGCCGCAAATGTTTGTAAACAACCGGATTGCGTAGGCCAACATGAATAATAATGTGTCCCTTCCGTTCCGGGTGACAGTACGGTGTGTCGGTGCGGCGGCATTGTTATCGGCCTGATTGCTGTTGAAACTATTTCGCGCGTGTTCCACAAATGCCACCCCCTTCTATCAGGTGATTGCCGACGTACTAACTATGGGACCGTAATCGCTATGGTTCGATTGCCCTCACCAACGTCGTCGTCGTCGTCGTCGTCGTCGTCGTCGACGTCGACGTCTATGTCTTATCTTATGGTTAGCGAGAAAATGCGCTACTCACCGGGAGCCTCATAAAACGTCCCACCAATGACGGATTGTGATTTTGATCGCAGCAAGTCTTGCGTGAAGAAAGAGAGAAAGAGGGTACGTGACCATATAAGGCGGTAAAATGTTGACGGTGGCGTTTCATTTTGAAAACCAATTTTACCCCATTTTTTCTTCTTTTTCAATGCATAAATAATAGCAAGTTAATTGTTGCACCTAAAAACGATCAACATGTCCCAATAATGAAATATTAGAGCAAATAGGTAATAGTATTAAGGGATAAATATAGTACCATAGACAACATTAAATGGTACGTGAGGTAAATAGCCAAATTGTTGACTTCAAGCAGTACAGCTGACGCAGTTTGTGACCATGACTCTCCATTGCCAGTGTAAAGTCTACATCCGCTGCTATTATGCAATCCGCTTCAAAACCCGTCACCATTAATGATAAGCGCATCGGGTCGGATTGCGTGGTTCTTTTATCGTTATCAACGCACTTTTTTGCAATAGCCTTTCAATAGAAATCAATTCTCTTGCATCGTCCGAAGGAGGTGTTTGTGTGCATTACTTGAGCTGCAGGTAAATAGTCATCTAAGCAATTGCAAACAATTTCCATTGATCTAGTTCCTTGACTGTTTTGCGCTTTCGTGTAATTGCCGTGTATGGGAAGCAATTAACTGAACTTGATGTTGATAAATATACTCATACGAAACGTGAGTAGATTACTTCTGCTACGCAAGCCTTGTCACATATTCTGCCCCATCGTATTACAAGTGGAAACAAACGTATCACAATAATATAAAACTATAATTTTAATTAGATTGACATTTCGAATTTTAATGATGATTTTATGAGTGGGGACAAATCTTGGTGTTCAAATTTTAAAATAATCAAATTCATAATAAGATAAAGTTCCCATGTTTAGTTTATCTTTCCTATATGACAAGACACTACATTTAGATAAAAATATGTTGAATTCTAAGTTTAATGAATAGTGTTTTTACGTGTTATGTATCATAACGATTACTAAAAACCTTGCTTTGAAATCATGTCGTGATACTCTTTGTCCACACTTTTTCACTGTGCAAGCATGCTTGCCATGTCGACATAGCTAGTCAATACACGAACCACAACCAGTAAAAAGTCGATATATTGTGTGATTAGCTTTGTACCATAACCGTCTCAACACTTTTTACGCTTCTTTTAGTATCCTGATGCAGTTTTATCTAACTACCATTAATTATTCTTCAATGTAGAGAAAATAAAGTACAAAATGCGTTCCAAAAAGTATCTTATGTTCGGATATTGCCGTAATAATTGAACATTAAATGACTAGGAAATGAATCTCCGTCGTATAAATTATACATTTTTTATTCAACAACTCGAATAAATTCTCCTCATCAAACAGTTCTCAGGTATTAAAATCATATAACTCTAGCTGTCAGCAATGTTCGGCTACATTCTGCTCGCACCTACCGAGGCACCACACACATAGTTACTATGTTTTGATTTGATTAATTATCGTTTCATTCCAACCGAGTTTGCTAGCCCGCTTTCCAAACGCCATCATTCGCGCCCAATTTGCAGCTACCACTATGTTTTACTTTACATACAACAAAACGTGCCGAAGCGAATTATATACTGCAAAACATTTCAAATGCATGCACAAAGTGCTATTCGTCCTTCGTTTTCCATTTTTCTTTTGCTTACTGTTATAAGGTCACTTTTTGAATACCTCTCTAAGCAGTGGCAGCACCACTCTCGCTCATACCCAGTTAATCGGTTCCCATTTTTGCTAATCTTGTAGAACAATATAAAAGAAAGGAAACTGCATATTGGTATTGTAACCATAGAAGAAGCGAATTATAATATTCTGTGAACTATTCATTGTTTAAAATTCGTTGTATCATCATCATTCGTACTGTTCAGTAGCTGGCGGTGTTTGCGCGGTGAGAAACGAGTGCAATTCAGTCGAGACACGAAATATCAGACCGCATTTTCACCACAACAATGGAATGTACTGAGATCACATCTAATACTAATGCAGTTTCCCGTTTTATTTTCTCGGTTTCAAAGAACACAACGCAGGACAGGAAGCACCTTCACAGTGTTTCCATCCACCATTAACATACACACTACACACCTTCCTTGTTCAGATTCCTCAGTCACCACCCTAGACTCAGCGCGGTCTTCGTGTTAAGTACATTATTTTTGCTCTCATCTCATGAATAAGCGAAAAAACATACTACAAACAAACAATGGATTAAAATATATGCATTATGACAGGAATGATTGCTTCATTACGCACACACACACATAAAATAAGCGTTTAAACACTAGCGTCCTACCTAATACCTCTATGCTGATGGGGTTTTCGTTACAACTGGGTTGTAATTACTGATTTCCGAATAATTGTTGCCTCCTTGGGCTTGGTCGGACCAGTGACCACATCGGACGAGACTAACCAGGGAGATATGTCAACAGGCGATGGTTTGATATGTTCCTTCATTCGATCCTATGTAAGAGAAAAAGAGAAAATTTGAAATAATTTTTAATCGAATCCATCTTTTTCTTTATTTGTTTTGCTTTAATCTTTTCTTTTCACAACGAGGAAGTTTAATTGAGATGATCGGAAGTAATTTCGATGATGAAGATATTAATATTCATTGAGTTATGAGATGGTTATCCCTCTTATATGACCTTCAATCGTATATGCAACAGCAAGCGGTGCTTTATTCGTACGAATTTCACAAACGAAACAGATAAGTGACTTGCAAAACTTATTTACACAACATAACATGCGCCATAACCATACGAAAAATCTAGTGTTAGTAATGCTGTACTTACCCAACTGTTTATACACAGACACGCTCAACAATTTCTTTGCTTTTAATTGATTTCCTGTACGCTTAGTTTTGATTAGTAAGTGATCTTGCTACAATAGTACAACCCTATAGTACAATATTCTATCACAAACCTTCATTGTCGCAGTATTTGCTGTCGCAGACGATACAACAGTGGCCGTGGTAGTAGTAGCTGCCACACCGTTGCTATCAATTACATCGATGGCCGATTTCGTTACGGCCGCTGCTCCCAACGGTGTGTTGGCGCCATTAGTTGAAGACGTTTTCAGCATGTTTTTCGCTTCCGGTTCATCCATCTTAAAGGGATTGCTGTTCTTAAACTCGCTCACACGTACAGACGGCACCGTCTTTTCGTCGCCAGCGTCACCCGACGGCTTACCCAACAACAGATCCTGCTCAACCTCTGCCCGCTCGCCGGCGGGTGGAGGTGAAGAGGATGCACCGGACAGATTGTGGAACGGATTGGTCGATTTCATGTGCACCGGTGACGATGGGTTAGACATGTTCAGGAACGGATTGTTAGCATTGTTTCGTAACATTTTATCCACGTCTACCGTATCGGCCACCACAGAGCTCGTTCCGTTCGCGTCCACCGTAAGCAACGAACCACCGGTAGGTGAAGAAGATGTGGGAGAGTTGGAAGGTACGCTGATTTTCTCCACCACACCACCTTTCTGTTCCGAAAAATGTGTCACCGTGACGGTGTCAGTCGTAAGGGATGGTGCCGGTAGAGCAGCGATTCCGTTGGTAAATGGCAGCGTAGGAGATTCCACCGTACTCATCGGATTGGCTCCAACAATACCTCCACCAGAAGTTGATACGTTGGAACCTGGCGCTAGAGGTGGTCCCGGTAGGAAGCAGCTACTGCTACTACTGTTGGCAGCTCCGGACGGTGATGTGGCGGTCATACGCGACATCGCACTCGGTGAAGCAATCATCGTAGTAATCGTTGTATGGCCACTACCACCCGTAGGGATAGTCGTCGTCGTACCGGTTAGATTTAAAGTTAGCTTGTCGCCACCCTGTAGTATTCGCACAGTGCCACCGGAAGGTTTAGGTGCAGACATGTTGGAATATTGGTTTCCAACAGGAGTTTTTCATTCATTTTATACAGTTATTGATGGACACGCACACACACGCACGCATACAAAAAGCCACAAAACAATAACACATTTTACAAAAGTAGCATGAAACGTAACAAATGGGATTAGGAAGTTGGTAAGTAGGTAGGTTTATGCATTGAAGGAAACATCATTGATGGGGGGGGATATTTTATGTTGAAAAAAAAAGAAAAGAAAAACAAAAAATAAAATAGGACATGACATGAAAATTCAAAACACAAACATACATATATAATACACATTTAGCAAAAGAGCCCACAATCGTACCGATCTGTTATTACAGCACTGGTTGATCGCAAAAAAGATCGATCAAGTTTTCTTATAATTTACATTTTAATGCCTTACAATGGCGTACCGTTTTCGAAAATGAAGTTTACTAAACAAGCACTGTAATAAAGACAACAGCGATACGACTAGGCAAACACAATTATATTTTAATTAAGCACTTGTAGCAAGACAAAATGTAGATCACAATAAAACAATCGTAGCAACAGGCACGAGCATAATGCAAATAAATGGATTCATTATCCTTAAAGTTATAAGTGCAAGTGGATGATATGGTGACTTGTGAATGTTTCAGTATAAATGATACGTTGCTTCTCGCCAGCGCGTTTATAATTAATTTGTGGTGCATAATGAAAAAAACCAACTTAATTGATTCGCATTGCATTCGTGCTGCGAAAGATGTGTGTTTCGTGTTGTCGGTGCAGAATGTGAGAGAGTGTCAAGATCATGTATAACACATCTTTCGGCAAGATTAGTTGCTCATACTGCACGCACCAGTCACACTTTGCTATACGTACCACCGATACGAATGTAGCTGCGTTCAACGATTCCGGTCCCTCGTGTAATGGCTGGCTCGGCACGTACAGTTGATGATTAGTAAGCTTCGGATGCAATTCTTCCTCAACGCGTGCTGCAAATGGGTGAGTGAGTGCCAAAAGGTTAGTAGATGCAATCACCCCGCCAAGAGTATCGATTGCTCCCATACCGACCAAAACGGTTTAGAGGAGAATCCTACAAGAAGCTACCTACCCTTCAAGATATTGCACTTGATTTGTCCTGGAGGCAGTGGAACACCACCCCCTGCGGCAGCTGCCGCACTGTTCGACAGCTTTATCTGATTGTTGGGCTTCTCGGCATGCGGCGTCGTTGCCAGCTTCTTCAGCGTATCGTTGTTCGTCTCCAGCTCGGAAGTCTTGTTGATTGTGATCTTAAAGCTACTAGCATCGTTCAGCTCCACTCCGTGCAGCGAAGGTGAAGGATCCTTGGCGATCGTCTTCAACAGCGTATCGATTTGACTATCGCGGTCGGACGACGTCGTAGTGTGAATGCTAAATCCAGAGCTAATTGACGCCTTCCCGAACGAACCACCGTGATGACTGGCTCCACCACCAAACCGCCCGAACGTGCTCATTTCGTGCTCAATAACGGGCATCTTTCCAGCTTCCGTGCCATCGTAACGAACCCCAGCGCCGATATGCGAAAGACCCGCCTTGCCGAACGATCCCATCTTGCTGCCATACGCCACATCCTCGCTCGAAGAGATCGATTTGTTCGAGCTCAACGATGGCAGATTGCCGTTCAGCAGACCGACCGACAGTAAGCCAGCAGCAGCGCCTCCACCGGTCGACAGCATGCTGCCGCCGCCACCACCGAGCGCAATATCCGAGGTGCTACTACCCGACCCGGGCATATGGTTGTGTATCACCGTGTTCGCGGATGGAGTTGAGGTGCCGGATGTGGAATGCTGGCCCTCATCGGCGGACGAACAGCTAGCGGTGGTGGTAGCGACGTTGGCAGCGTGAGTGATCGACTGCTGCTGTAGCAGGTCGGCAGAGGACGATGGCGGAAGCTGTTGCTTTTGGCGCTCGCGAAGCACGTGCGACTGACGGCGGGCGAAGCGTTGCGAGGGCCGCCTCTCAAACTGCACCGTCCGCCGGGCTCGGTTCTGCTGTGTGGTCTGAAACTCCGTCTTGCCCGAATACCGGAACCGCGAGCCCATTCGAAAAAAGTTCTGCCGAGCGGAGGGACCCTTGACCGGGGCTCGCAGCCGGAAGAATGCATGATGCTCGACCGCACACTTCCACAGATGCTTGCAAGCTTTCTCGTTGTGCAGCCGAAACACGAACGTATGCTCCTGCTCCCGCCCGTGATCGTCATCCTCCACCACGACCAGCGTCAGCTTCTTCTTTTTAAAGTCCAGTTTGCCGATTTTGGGCCAAAAGAATAGCCCGATCTTCTGAATGCCCTCGAACACGAGGATACCAGTCGGCGTTAGGCCCAGATGATACTCGCAACCGTCTTTACCCTAGTTGGGAAAAGCAAAATAAGCATGAAACATAAATGTTCGCTAATATCTAGAGTAAGTGCTCCTTACCAAAACGGTATGCATATCGACACCGTACATGTCCAGCCATTTCACTTTGTTGAGGAAGCTCGTTTCTGCCTGGGCGGGCGTTAGGCCTCGACACTTCTTGTACTCCTCCAGTATCATAATTTCCAGCTCTTCGGTTTGATTCGGCACGAAACGAAATTCTGACACGGTGGCAGCGGAATGCACCGTCTCATCGAAATCACCCAATTCCGCTGTAAAGGATGCGAGGAAACCCGATACGTTATTTGACACATGCATCCGATGCCAATTCAAACTATAAAAACTTACACTGCAACGCCAGTGCGGCCAGCTCCGAGGCCTGCGGATCCGGACATTCTAATCTTCCGTCGAGCAAGTCCTGCTTTAGCTGCAGGAAAAATTGATAGCGCGTCAGCTCTTCGCGCAGTGTGTTCGGTTCCGATGAGTAGAATTTCACCTTCAAGCGCAACGTGTACGGCGGTCCAACTGAAACCGATATCAGACAAAAAGGAAAGCAAGAAATTAGAAGCATTCCAACTGGGGGAAGGGGGACACGTTCCATAGTATCCGGAAGTCAACGACTCACTTTTCACCTGCTTCTTTATCGCCTTGGTCGGATCGAGCCAGTGCTTGACGTTGTTCGCATCGGTAAACTGCAGCCCGAAGTAATCTTTCTCGATCAGATCGAGAGAATAGAAAACCTGCTCGTACAGATCGCTGGCCATCGCTTTTTTCTGCAAAGTATAATTAACGTTCAACAGTTAGAAAAGAGTGAAAAAAAATACATTAGCTCCATTAGAGGAGGAGGAGCATTCGGTGCCGTTCAGCGAGTGCAATTAAACTTTCCCCCAAAACACAAGTGCCCCCACGGTATTGGGTATGGTACCGTACAAAATCATACAAAATTACTCCCAGTTTCTACGGTCTGAGCCGTCGCGCTATGCGCCACACGGCTGGTCGAGGAAAATCCTGATTTCGTTTCACTTCCCAGCTCGTATTATTTTAATTACTCCTGCAATCGCGGATCGCGCTACAACGCGATTGTTGGAAAAACTTTCTTCGCCCAACACATTATCGATCGGGTACGGAAAGGCCTATCGATCGAGAAACGTGTACCCAAATACCATAGCACGTACCCTTGTTAACAAACAATTACATTATGCAAACTCTTAAGGAATTGTCGCCTTCGTCGTCGTCGTCATCGTAAAAATCAAATCCGTTTACAAATGTGTATGGGAAAGAAACATGAGAAGTAGACTGCTGCGGCCGATGGCATGTTTTGCCCTCGATTTCTGCCAACGGGGACACGTGTGTGAAGCAGGTATGCCAACAATGTGAAAGACGAAACTATTACCCACAATCACGTAGGGTTTCTCCCAACATGTCGTTACGACGCACCACCGGCAGCAGCAGCACCACCACCATTGCTTTAACAATTGATTATTGAACAGGACAGGTATTCACATACCGCTGGCCAATTCGGCACACATTAAACAAATTGAGAACACAGTTTGTTGAGCAGATCATTAATCTTGTTTTAAAGATTTGAAAAAAAAAGAAATACAAATAAGGAGGGACATTGCTTCTTGGTTCAGGTGGTTCCATATTTTGATGAATACTGTTTAAAAATAAAGCCTCCACCTGAGCCTACCGACGTGTCACACAGCATGTGTGGCAATTCAAAGTAACTTCCCAGCACACCTTCGATGCACCACAACACCATCCATTCGACGCGTGATCACGTACGGGCTGTAAAGAACTGCATTTCCCCTTCCGTCGATCAGTCTCTTACCCTGTTTGCGCTTCTCACCGACCAAAAACGGCCAGTGGTAAATGGGTGGTGAGAAGCAGCGAGAAAAAAATAAGGTCAAACAACATGTTGCAGCCGTGCGAAAGCGATAGTTTTGTGCTCAAAGTGGAGAGCTGGCCGCCCAATTTTCCAAACACACTCAGAATGATTGGCTGTTGTGGTCTGTTGCCATTGCTGGCACACACACACACACACACAAAAGTACATAAAGCACTTGAAAAACCTAATGGATTGTAGTACGCAGCAACTAACGCAAAACGCAACATTTTGCTGCCGGGTAATCGCACTCTTCCTGTAAACCGAAACACCTCTTCCAGCAACTTTAACCCTCTTGCATGCGTTGGGCGCTAATCGACGACGCGTACAGCCACCGCCGCCCAGCCGCCCTTGCTCTGTCCCAACATGATTGCTTGCCCCTGGTCGGCTGCCATTTCCTTCACCGGGCTCCCTTCCCTGCCGCGTACACCAAAGTGGGAGTGAAACCCATCCCCCCACAGGGAGGAAGGGCTTCTCTTTTCCGGTCATCGAAAGTGAGCCGTCCGGATTCGACGCAGGGTTGAAAGGGTGTCGGGAAACGGGTTTCCAACAACGCTTTCGTTTGTTCCATATTTCGTACGAAGCAGGGAACTTGTGGCGAGATCTCTCGCACGCTTTTGTGGAGGAATGCGTAAAATGGGAATGGGGAAGGCGGAGAAAGACGCGATTTGAGGGGAAAGACGCGGGTTGGGGAACCTTTGCACCGAGTTCGAGACACAGGTGTGTACATAAATTGAAAAATTACTATTTGATTTAAGAGTGCTTATATTAACGAACAAGTAAACAAACAAATTGCAGCTTTATGATTTCAATAAATAGCTAAGCATAATAAAGTTACAAATATTTACTTAGTGGACGATCAGTCGACATTCTTAAGAACAAACAAGCAAGATCCGAAATTCAGGATACATACTCCAGCATCCAAGGTCGGGGCCATCCAAAAGCATCCCGGAGCACTCCGGATCCAAATTGAATCTACAATATGAGTTCGTGAGAGTTCGGTAGAATTGGTAGGTTCTACAACGCAATTACAATTCCCGTAGATCAGTAGGTTCATGCAAGTTCTAAAGGTGCCGTGCTTCCAAATCCGGGTCGTGCTTTAATATATCAAATACAGTAAATTATGGATATGAGAGACTGACGTGAAAGAATCCACGCTATCGTAGAAATGATTTTAGGATCCGTTGGATTATATATGATCAACTTGTATAACATAAAATGGTGTAGCCCATGTAAAAGAAAAGTTTTCGTGTATTATCCAAATAAACCATGTAACCAACGTTTCTTTAGTCACCAGTCACTAGAGGTATCAAGGTTCGCTGCGTCCTCTCCTTATCTCTAATCCTTATCTCTAATCCTTACTGCTGTGCTGTTAATGCTCAATATAATGCCTGAAACTCCTTTTCAAAGAAACTTTAATCTGAAAGATTTGCGTTTCGCCGGCCCCTTGGGTTCTCTCTTTTCAAGGTTTCATTGTAGTTCCCCTTTGGACTGCTAAAGCACCTGATGATAGTACCGCAAAAAGAAAAGTGAAATGTGATATTAATTCTCATAATATCCTTCCGAAACATGTACAGTTCACTCACGTACAGTGACGCATAACGTTCACTCCGTATATGGGTTTGGCACTTTTTTTTTTGCCAGCAACTATCTGTCCCCGATGGTCAATGTCAATGTCGACAGACGGTACCTCTCTCCCTCCCGACGAGACAAAACAATGCAAATCGATCATCGGTCTCACATTGTCGGTTCTGCATTGACGAGCAAGTGATCGAGCCGGGTATGAGTCATCGAGCGCGTGGCACCCTTTATCAATCAAACGCGGACCCAACAGGCCCATGGCAGCACATGTGGTAGCGCGTCAAAAGGGGGCGTCGTAAAGGGTTTCCTCGTCTCCGCAAACCCTCTACCCCATTCCACAACTGGTTCGTGACAAGCAGGCACATTCCGGTCATTTCTCAATTTCCACACCCCGACCGAGACATCCGTGGCTCGATGCGGTGCAATAGGACAATGTTTTCTACGCATATCGTCATGCGGGATGGTGATCAGCATAGCACCGGAATTGCTGCTGTTGAGTGCCCTCATGATACCATCCATGGATCCGGGGGAAGTGGGTAGGGAGTGGTGGGATGATGGAACCGATATAACGTTGACATCACGGCATCATTTATTTATAGGCCTAAACGGGCAAAGACAAACAATAAAGTCGTCTACGGACGGCGGTGGCGAGCAAATTACGTTTCGCGTGCCCGCAAAACAGAAGCAGCTGCAGTTACGCTGAGGTAATCGCTTTTCGGGGCCAACAGCCGGCCGGTGCCGCACAGCACGATGCAACTTTGCCGCGCTCGGGTGAGCAATAAAATGTGGGCCAGAGCGTGGCCGACCGACCGGGTTAAATAACTTCCAGCATTTGTTTGATTGTTTGTTGTTGATTTGCTAGCATCGGCCGCCGAACTATCCAAACTGCCCGGCAAGTGCAATAAAAATTCTGAGCTTCGTGCCTTTGCGAGTTTAAGCTGTGTAGTAAAAAGAAAGGACATCAATGAGTTTGGCACGTGCCTGCCTTCGAATGAAGTGAGACCTGCATAACAGAGAAGCCAAGGGACCTCAAAAACATTAAGGTTTATTTTTCAAGTATTAAGTTGAGTATGAAAAGAAGAAGTAATGAGACTTATTCGCTCAATGTAGACGGGAGAGTGAAATATAATTTCCCTAGTAAGTGCGAGATCATTCATGAGTTGATTTAAATTTATAAATTAAATAGTGGCTAAAGAAACGATACTTTTTTCCGACGTAACGTCCAGACCTTATTACTTCAAGAAACGAATAGCTTCCAGTGTGACCCGATTTGGAAATCAATTTCGCACACACACAAATAGATCGCATAAATAATCATACCATATTCAGGTGAAGAAAACCACCCCTTCCTTTTGTAAGCATTCAGCAACTTCAAAGCTAATTACAGCCGAGCTACACTGTTCTGCGTGCGAAACCAACCCGTTCTCTATCGGTGTACGGCGGCAATCAAAACTCAACCTTAGTTAATGATCGCGATAAAAGGGTGTGTGAGTGTGTATGTGTGTGTGTGTGTGTGTGTGTGCAGAATGGGAAAATGAATAGTGTGCGCAGATAAAAATCAAAGCAAAACCATCGAGAAAAACAAATATCTGCTGCGCTTGACAGTCGCACAAGAGACAGACATAGTCAGCGCACCCACTACATAAAGGGCAGTTCAGTCCAACACACACACACACACATACACAAGCAAACAACACACAGTTGGATGTCAACAAACAATGATAATGTTTGTAGGGGTAAGCATGTTTATGTAACCGGCAGTTGCAATACCGCAATACAGGGAACCCACCTTCTTTTCAGCAGCGGCTCGACTTCTTACGCTCTAACGCAAACGCTCAACGTCAACGCGGGCAAAAGAACGCACGTGGAAAGGAAGCCGTGCGCCGAACGAGCGACGAAAATGAGCTGCGATCTTTACGATAAAGTTTTTTTTTGCCACAAACATTACACCACGATCGGCGACGAGTTGCTGTAATAAAATCTGAAGTAAATCCGGGTTATGGCAAACGATACGAGCTTGGAAAGATAGCTGTTTTCATGAGACGTTCTTTTTTCACCATTATTTTAAGAGCCTTTATCAATTTAAAATTTAAAATAGTTAAAAAATCCTTCATCCTCGCACTTTTCAATCCATGTGCATCGATAAAATCCCCTTTACCACTCTCTCTTTCGGTGTCTCTCTCTATCTCTCTTTCTCTAGACTGTCTTTTAGGTTCACCACCACCGGAACGGGGTAAAAGAGCATCGAGAACATACTCGAACATCGTGCACACACTATCTTTCAGCCGGCAAACTGCAGAAGAGAGGACAAGATGTCCATGGGGCCGCAACCACAAGATGCTCCAAGCCCTCCGCGGGTAATGGTGTGGCGGTCCCACCAAGACGACACGCAAACCGCGGATGGTCGTGCAGCACCATTCAGGGGTGATGAAGGGGGGAGGCGAGGTATCGTTTTGTGGCGGCAGACTCCCACCGAAACCGATTCACCCGTGGCCGATCTTTGTTTCCATCGCGCGTGTTGGCTGGCTGACAGCCTGTACCCTTTCTCCCTCTCCCTCTCTCTCTCTCGCTCTATCTCTCTCTCTGTGCTTGTTACTACATTGCACGTCACGAACATTAGGTCCTGGCGTGGGATGGGATGGGTGAGGTGGTGATTGGTGTGATTCGCGAAAGGGAGGTTTCCCATTGCAAAAACCTTGTCGCACTGCTAGACAGACGCTGGTCCCATTTTGCACCACAAGCAACCGACTGGAGCACCCACCGGCAAGCGTATTTCGATCGCGATTTTTCTTTCAACCCTACGGTGGGAGGCAGGGGAGGGGAGGGATGAGGTGGTCAGAAACAGCTCGTGTCCAGCGAGCCAGTCGCAGGAATAATAAACAGCTACCGAACCAAATAAATCCGTGGTCGCTTCGAACAACGGTTCATATTTTACTTCACCATTCGGTTGTGTGGTACAACTGCACAGAAGTAACCCCTGGCAGCAGCTTTTGCAGCGATAATTTGTGCCCTAATTTGTGCGTGATTAGCAATCACATCAATTAAGTGGCTTCGATGGCTTAATAAAATACAAATTGCAGGGTGTTTTTGTTTTTCGACTTGCACAATTGCTTTCACGTAAAAATCGCCACCGATGGGAGATGGAACACAACACCAGCAAAAGGTGAAAGAACTCACCATCCTCCCCCAGCGAGACCCAGTTACATTTCCATCTGGATAAACCACTTTCCAAACCCGTTTGGTCCTGCTGCCACCACTGCGGCTGGGGCTGGGACCCGATGACATTTGGCAAGGAAAGGAATCGAACAGTACACCCTAGCGCACAAAAACCCCACTCAGAAGGGAACGAGACCAGTACTTGCAAAACAGTGAGCAACACTGAATCGTTTCTTACAGCAAAAAGTACCTGAATTTCGCATTCGCAAAGTCTGAAAGATTCGTCACACAGATCGTGGAGGACTTCAGTACAGGTTGAATCATCACCCGGACGGAGTGGTTGATCTTTTTTTTTATGCACTTATGCTAATAATCGTGCATTACTCACCGCATTATCTGCGCCATCCGATGTCGAATAGCAAATGAATGTTTTAACCAATACTTCCGAGGGGAGAAAAAAGTCCCCCCAGACCGACTTGAAAATTGAAGTGCACCGAAGCACAAAACATCAAATCTTCGCTATCTGCCATAATCTTAACAGCAAAAACCGAAAATGATATAAGATTTACACACCCCATTCGCCGCCCATGCCACACTTTATCATTTTACTTTTCCGCTCTTTTTGTGTGTCTGCTTGCTTTTCATCACACCTACAGCCCCCTCCATCCGAGGGCGGTGGAATTACGGGGCAGAGGAAAGTGTTACGATGCAATAAAATAATCATCACCACACACCGCACCATTAGCCGAATCGCCAGAAAGCGCGCCACCGACCTGTGTCTCTGTGTGTGACGGCCACCATCATGGATCACTACTTTCTACCGGGCGAGACAAGGGGCTAGGGAGCGAAACATTCACAACAAACATGTAGCAATGATAAACCAGGTCTCGTACTGCTCCCGATACCGTGCAATCCAGTCGCCAATTGGCCATCTCTACATTGGTCGGTGGGGTAACCAGCAGACAACCCGGGAGGGCAGCATTCCTCCTCGCACAAACGGATCGTACTGCCTCAAGACAGCACCTCTCTAGGATCGTGTAAAATTATTTTATATCATTCCACCGTCATCATCACCTCATCTCCCTCTTCACTACCCCATCACCACCACCCACACCGCTTCGTGGTTCAAGTCGAAGATGAACAAACTGGCGCTCGCATAACGGAGGGGGATCGACGGTAATAAAGCATTGCCAAAAACTGCCCCCCCCCCCGTCGGAAAAAAAAAACAAAAAACGCAGCAAATCTTTGATTTAATTGCGACGCCTCAAAAGCATATTGAAACAAGCCGCCGAACGGTGGACTTTAACAGCAACTAGCGCGCGGATGGGACTGTATTGCTACATGAAGAAATTATTGCAGCACCACCCTTTAGCCATCAGCAATAAAGCGGGCGCGCGCGCGCACCAAATTTTTCCGGCCGAATGATTTCTCGCCAACGGGCGAGATTGCGGAAAGGGAAGGTTGAAGGTGGAAGGATATTTCATTCATACAGACGGAGGTTTTTGGGAGGTTTTTTTTTATTTCCTTTGCTGGCCATTCGACGACAGCGGAGTAGCATCAATGCCGGATGCATTATTGTGGGCGCAAATCGAGCTGTCGTAAAGTTTAAAAAAATGTGAAACAAATCGCTGAGCAAAGGTATTAACATAATCTGCGAATAGCCAATTGTTTGACCTTGTTCCTAATGTGCTGAAACATTTTCCAGCCAGTGGCGTACGTATGTGCTGAAACATTTTCCAGCCAGTGGCGTACGTATGCGTGCCCACCATTTTTACTTTCGTTCGCTTCGAACCCGGGTGGTGCTCAGTGCGCTTCATTGTTTTTAATTACAATTTCCCTCCTGCATTAATTCATCTGCCGGAAAGTTGTACCTCACCTACCTGCGCAAACACAGCTTCTTCCAAAAAATCTCACTCGACCCCACTGGAGAAAATCCATTTTCCAAATTCAAATCACCTTTCCACCGAAGATTGATACCGCGCCGCTGGAGTTAGCATAAGCGATGATATACACGCTCCACGCCCACGCTTCATCTTGAGACCGGCCAGGCCGTGCTGGATGACTTTCTACTTATGGAAATAATTACTACTTTCGTTTGAAATGTAGGAGGGGGGGGGGGATGCAAGTGGTAGTTTCGAAATGTTTGGAGCTCCAAAACACAAAAAAACAGCTTTCTTCCTTCCTTCCTGGGCCGCTAATAGAGTTCAGTGCGGCGCATGCAAAGGTTATGACTAACGGTGGGGTCAGTCCGGAAGCAAGACGTTCACCTCGGACCGTAGGATAGGGTTGACGGCCAAAGCAAAGCAAAGCTTGATTTTTTCCGATGTGCAGTTCCGTTCGAGCATGGAACAATTTTCCGTGCTCGATTTTTCTCGAATCATTGCGAGGCTGCAGTGCCAGTTTTTACCGTAAACACTCATACAGTAACAGTAGTGAGTCAAAAGTAACAACAAAACAGATGTACTGCTTAGCATCGCTAAATCTCGAAAAGTCCGTAGCAGAAGAAGCTCCAGACTTTTCCATTGAATCGTGCCATGGAAAAAAGAGTGAAAACGGTAACGAATAGTTTTGTTTAGCATTTCGCAACAGACGGCATTGTTATCTTGCTTAAATTGTGTCTCCGCCGGCCGTTAAAACGCAACCTCGCTTCTAGTGGACGCACACAAAGGCACAACGGTCGCAGTTAGGTTGCAGCACAATGTTTCATGCACATATTTAACCGCCAAAGTCTGAAACCCCGCCAAGGCGGTGTTAAGGGGTGTGTGAAATCGATTTTAATTAAGCCCATCTTCACCTTGGAAGCTGAATTGTATGCGGTCACATTTTCACAGTGTGTCACTGCAACCAGACACAAATGCCGCATGCCGCAAAACTTATCAGATTGTATAGATCTCGCCCCAGCAGCTGATCGTGCTGCGGCGAGTTAATGAATGAATCGCCAAACTCAAGCTGGGCGATCTGCACGGATCTAGATAGTGATCGCGTTGCGGTACTGTATCGCAAAATGGTGAGTAAATAGCTATGTAAATTGGGACTGTTAAAAAAGGAACAAATATTACCGGTTAAACAACCCCGAGACATCGTAAGAATCGTTATGTTCCGTTAGGACAATGAACCGAAGCAAATGATAGCTGGATTACGTTTTGTTATGTAGGGCTTTACAGATCAGCGACTAATAACAAGATTTAATAAAGAGCTAATTGACCACAACTTTTGCCAACGCTATAAATAAAACATTTTCGTTCAAACAATAAATACATTAATGTGTAAGATTTACTTAAAGTAACAAACAAATTGAGCAACATAACACATATGCTTGAGCATATGTGCATAGTTCTGAACTTATTTTGGATTATTTAATTTTTGCACATCAAAACAAACGATTGGCAATTATGAATGGAAAATTAATATTTAACCTAACTAAAAACATTCAATTGAATAGTACGAAAGTATTTTTAATACATTAAAGCAAAGCAAATGAAAACAAATTAATTTAAAAAAATTGCAACAGAAAATGATACAACTAGTGAAGAAATAACTAGACAGAGTTTTTCAACCCTGCATCTCAATTACATTCCCCGTCTCTCTGTAGATGTGACCTATTTTCTCCCTACTTTGTGTGATTCTACCACTAGATCTTGAAAATAAACAAACACGGAACGTGGAACGTCCGAGATTAAGCTGTTCAAACATTCCTCCACGAAAAGAAAAACGAGGGAAGATATCCTCATCGAAACGTTACCTAACATGTAGTACCGGGTATGTTTCACTCTTATCGGCATTAGCCATAAAAAAGCGCAATATCTAAACGGGTCGGCCGCCGTGTCCCGTCAGTCCCTCCGCAGAAGGTTAAAGGAATTTTGGGAGAATAGAAGCCACGCTAGAAGTCACCTTGAGAAGAATGCGGACGATGGCATCTTCCGTCGAAGATGTACAAGAGTGGAAGGAAAAAAACAAGAAAGCCCAGGCCATGATGGGAGGGTACAACAACACAAAACAAACACTGCTCATACCAACCCACCAAGGAAGTCAAGGGGTGTGTAAGATTGTGCCCTTATGGGAAATGTGTACGAGGGAACACGCTTTGCTACACCCAGCGCGAAGAAGAAAGCAAACGACGACGAAGATCATCTCCAGAAGAGACCTGCACCGATCGCGATCGCTTCCCTAGCAGCACCACTGCAGCCGTAGACGAATCGGCCCAGGGGAATGGGGAGCAGAAAATGAGATTTGAGATTTTAATAAACCAACAACACCGGCAATTAAACTGTTATTATTCTCACCACACAACCGGGCTGCCTCTGGGGCACCGAGATCCACTCTGCCGTAACCGACTGGAACAGCCCAACACAATCCAGTCGCCAGCCGGTTTTTGGCCGGAAGCCGAACGAATTTGCCAAGGGAAAAAGAGATCGACGCTTTGTATGGCCCAAACAATCTCCCCTCCATCCCATCTTTGGCCTGGTCTTTCGAGCCCGTGGCGTCCCGATGGGAAGACGTATCGCTCTCTTCCTAGAAGTGCTTCAAGCACACCGTTTGTGGAAGGGATTTTCCACCATTTTCTCATCGCTTTCCTCACGGCGCACTCACCGCAACCCCAAAAAATAAACGGGGGTTAGAGAGGAGGAGGAGGGCTTTATTCGATTGTTATGCCATCAATGCTGCTTGAGAGTTGGTTTGAATTTTCGGCCGGAACACTGATACCCCGGCGCCTCGGTGCGTATGTGCAATCCAGCGCATGGATGGGAAAACACAGTACACGGCAACTCGTTTCCAAACACGCGGAACTCTAGCCGCCTATTTCCAGCCCTTTTGCCCTCGTGCGCTAACTTCTCATTTGATGTCGGTAATGATGGAGATGATGGCGACACGCGTATCCCCTTGCGATCTGTCATCCCAGCTGTAAGGCTCGACGGTGATGGTGATTACGGCGTGACTGATAATTCAAACCCATCCCCAAAACGGTGATGCGATATAGCCCTTAACTGTGTGCCGTAAGACAACAAAGGGGTGGCTGTTTTGAAGAGGACGCAAGGTTTGGAAAAGCGGGCTTCTAACGGGGGTTTTCGTGTGATCGGGGATTGTTTTGGGGAGAGTGATGCTGAATGGATTTTGTCACACATAGGGGAGCTGCCTGGTTAAATGCCACACAATCAACAATGCCAAAGGGAGGACGGTGTGCTGCTAAGGTATAGATATTAGGTCGGTAAAAATGAACTTGGTAAGGTAAACTGGTACATCGTGAAACATCACCAGACAAGGGACCACAACAGCTGGTTTCTCGATTTTAAAATATAATTTTAAAGCAACCCTAAGTGACCTGTCTAATTAGATTTAAATATTCGAAATATTGTTCATAAAATATCAGACATGACATGAACATAAGGCACATAAAACAAATGAAGTAAAACTACATGTTCGGTTCTCAATGTTACTGTGTGGCCACCGGAGCCTAAAACAATAAACAAACAAAATAAATTCCTATTCTCAGACAGCATCGGACACCGACAGACAGACATAGAAATGGGGAAACGGTTTGTCACTCTTTCTCTCTCTCTCTCTCTCTTTCTGTCTCACTCCCTCTCCATCTGTCTGTTTGAACCGGTATTCGGATAGCGTGCCTAATGCCAGCCGAAGGGGTATGCTAATCGAATGCTATACCGTTCTTTCTCACCCGTTAACACGGTTGTGCTGTGCACTGATGCATGCCCATACTTATTTGTCTGCCCCTGTGTGTGTGTGTGTGAGAGAGAGAGAGAGAGATAATTTCTATGACCAGTGTCGTCATCGCCAAGAAGGGCAGGCGGCCGCTTACTCATCAGCCGGACAGTAACAGGGAAAGACTTCAACGTGAGAAAGCGACGAACCCGTCGTCGAACGACGTCATCTGCTGCGGCCAAGAACTCTCTTACCTTGAGGAATTTGTAATGAACGAACCCGAAGCGTCGTTGGCCAATAAAACTGGGACACAAGGCGTGATTTTTTTATACTAGAGCCGCAAACCCTACACAAGGCAACGCAACATGCAAACGCAAATCAATAGTGTGCGGAAAGGAAAAAAAAGCTAATTATTTAGACAGCTGGAAGGTAACCCGTTGTCACATTGTCGTCGGCTTGTTGTCGTCATGTAGAGCGCCCATTTTAACCTTCCATAGGGTGGCGCGCTTATCGAACTTACACCGCCCGCTACCGTCACAATCATCGCCACGACAATGCACACACCTTGGCATTCCAGCAGCACCGGTGGTGATAAAATGCATCGAGCTAGTATCGAGTGCACTATAGTTGCTTCTGTTTGCATTCGTTTTGCACTGCCCTGCCACACACTGCCTGCTCCCCCGTCGGATGATCGCTCTCCAATTTCAAGTACTTTAACGCACGAGTTCACCACGAGTTGCATATTATCACCGGCCCAACACAGCTGGGTACCGTCCACACCACCTCCAAGGGTGACTCCGATCAATGCAGCGTGGCCTCGTGGCGACAGCTGATTAAAGGACGCCCTTAATGATGCATCGAACCACCACTGTTCCCGTGCGAGCAGAGTCGCCCCAAAGCTTCCAGCGATTATGCATGGGAAGGGAAATGAAGCTACTAATTCATCATGTGCCAATAAGCAGGGGAAGCGCAGAAGAAAAACATGGATTAGTCTGTAGTTCACACTACAGCCCGCAAGCAAACTTAAACACACGATGCAACAACTTCCGTTAGTTTCGACCGGGGCCGTGCGTGCAGAAGCGATCGGGTCTTAACTTGCCATGCTAACACCGTGGTTAACAATTTCGTAAAACTTACCCATCTGTGGGTAAAACATGCAATGTGGGCTTTTTGCACGCACCATGATCTACGACACACAAATCGCATATTAGTTGGCCTGAACGTGGTTGCCCTTAATTGCTTCGAGCATAAGAATTAAAAAATCTTGCCTTTTCTCTGTTGACCGAAATTTAAACATTGCATAAATAATTAGGGTTTCATTCATAGCAGTGTGAATGTCCTCGAATAACGCACATAAATTTCAGTAATCCTTTAGTACAAGGATCTCCAAACTTTTTAGACGGCGGGCCGCTTTGAGTAGAATAGCCGCAGCTGAGGGCCATCATCTGTAGAAATAATATTGCATTCAATTTGGATGGTGGGAGAGGGGACGGAGAGGCTGGAGTCAGATGTGGTAAATTAAAAATAAAATCGTGGAAAAATAGTGCTCTCACTGCATTCACTGGCGTGTGCATCAACCGGGTTGGAGCCATTCGTAAGCAACCCCTAGTCGAGCAGTAGGTGAACGATTCCGATCAGTACAAGAAAGCTGGAGCATGCTCACCGACCCGAACTCGCAGCATCAACGGCTCGATTTGAACGCATCCACGGGTCTGGATGGATTCCCATGAAACGGGAAGTACGGCCCACCACTAGTTGACATAATGCGCAAACTGTGTAGCTATTTCATTCATGCTAATAGAGCGTGTATGGTTCACTACCTCAAGCAAGCGAGTGATGATATCAACTTTAGTATAAACTTTCCTGGACGGAAATTACTCCTTATGTATTGTACAATGTACGGGACAAATGAGCAGAAAGGGATCCCTGAGACAACGTGCGTTACACTGAAAACTGTTATTGTTGTTAACTAAATCATCGTTAAATATCAAAAAAGAAAGTTTTGCGGATCGCATGGGATTGGCAGTTTGGAGACCCCTGGATTAAATAATTCATCGTTCGGTTGATAATATGCAGGACTTGGGATATCAGGGCTTCTCCGATCTATTTCTACACCGATCTTATTATATCGATGCTTCTCACTGATCGCTTTCTTGGCTTTATCTTATCAAAATGTATATACAAATTTTTGATATTGTGTTTCGCTATGTTAGTGAGTGAGCTATTACCTAAGTTTTACATGAAAATTGAGTGAAATAGCCGCAGCTGAGCGAAAATCTATCGAAAGCTTGGTGGGCCGCACGGAAGGGCCTCGCGGGCCGTAGTTTGGAGACTCCTGCTTTAGTAGCTTAAGGATTGAAAACTTTGGAGGTTTTACTTGCATATTTTGAAATAATCTTCAGCAACATCAGTTGGTTGAACAACCTAGTCCTAGGTCTAGGTCAGGACTTGCTAGATATATTAAATCCACGTAATTGTGCAGAGAGTACGGTTGAGCGTAGATTTGCAACCAGAAAATATTACTTAAACACTGCAGTGCGCATGAAATTTCATACGCAAATTGCTTCATTTTTGGAAAGCCCTTTTTCTATCAAACTAAACTAAAGCGTACAACCACATGCGATACAATTTGATAATATAAGAATGCATTTTGTTTTTTATGTGTTTCAGCGAAATTTCGGTATGTTTGAACTTTGAGATAATATCTCATATCTGAACTCCTAAGAAATTCTAAACCAGTGATGTGTTTACTCTATTTTAGGGCAAACCCAGATTTAATAAAAAGTATCGTATCATTTGGGTCAAGTTTTTGTACACCCTTGCTGCAATGGGTTATGATTTTTTGGTTTGAAAGTGATACCAGAATATTAAAAGGACAGCGTCCTCCTACAGACTATTCAGAAAGTCATTCAACTTACATTGTTAACAGTCGTTTTTAAACTCAGTAAAGTAAAAAAATGTTTTCTGCCATGTTATCAACAGTCGTGAAACATTCAACCAGACATAGGTACAAATCAATCATACGACAAAAAAACACCGGAAATAGTTTGTTCTACCCTCTTCATGCTCTTTCGTAATCGACACCACCCAACAGGTGAAGAAGGAAGGTGGTCTAGCGTACCCTCCCTTTCAGCATATTAACAACCGAGTCTGTCGCCAAAACACAAGGTGATTAAAGACAAATATTTTACTTTTGCTTCCGCTACCACATAACCACTGGTGGTCGTTACACACACCACGTACGGTCCACACCGCACCCTCAACCCAACTATTTAGGCGTTGCGATGGCAAACATGCAGCACAAAACAAACGAAGAAAGCAAAAAAAAGATGTCGTATGCAGCAAACCCACTGCTGCTTATCTTATCGAACGCTTCAACCCACCCAAGTGAAGGCGGCGAGCCAAGCCGCACAAACTTCTCCGGCAGCCAGACAGCAACAATGGCAGCCCAAGTCCCAGCAGCGACCTAATATTTGCAATTTGCCAACCGGCGTACACGCCAGTACGTCCAGTTTAGAGCGCTTTGGTTCGTGGTTTCTTGCATCGAACGCGAAACTTACCGTAAGATCGACCGAAAGGTCCGTGTTGTCCAGCAGTATCACGCGGCACGGGATCAAATTCTTGTTGGTCGGGATGCGCTGCGACTTGATCTGGCTGTCGACCGTGTCGGCCGCGGCACTGCGCCCCTTGCGCCGGCTGAGAAATCGTAGCATTTTTCGACGCTGGTCAGGTTCGCTCGATTGCTGCGATGAAAGGTGGCGTGTATGGACGCAGGGATGATGAATTTCGCGATCGAGCTCGCTACACCCCCTTTGTTTTTGCCGTGTTTGTGTTCTTCCAGTGCAAGTGCCTACTGCCTGTGTGTCTTGTATGTATCTGTGTGCTTCCCTTTGGCGTTGCTACTGGAGACCACGACGCTTTGGGCAGCGGAGGGCGACAGTGGCGGCACTTCGGGGGACGTTCATTCAAAAAAGGGTGGATTCTTTGCCCTCCGTTTTCGCGTCCGGTCCGGTCGGTTGGGCTGGAATGGGGGACGTGCGGGGCAAAGAGTTTTCGTCGTCGCCGTCGTTCGATCGATGTTTTCTTCCGCTTCTGCCACAACAGCACGCGGTCTTCGTCCGCTATTCCGGTTTCCTTCTCTGCCTCTGGAAACTTCTGCTGCTGCTGATGCACACGTCACGCAGTCCACTCTTTTCGAGCTGTAACTCGTCTCACTTGATGTTTTTCTGCGTCCCAGAGGGTGGAGTGTTCCGCGACACCCCGCACGACCTTTGACACGGGGCGAATTATTGCTGGGGCTGCACCGAAAATGCGAATCAAGAGTGGGGAGCGCTGTCTAGTCTCTCCCCTAAGTGGTGCGCGCGTTGTGCTGTGATGGTACAACACCACGCGACCACCTTCTTTTTCGCCCTCGTATGCGATACAATTTCGCGTACCTGTGCACACACACACAACACGGCACCACTCGACGAATTCTTCGCCCCACCGTTAGGAACGACTCAGAAGAACAAGAAGACACTACCGCTCCAAGACAGAGCAACACTGGGGCACAGCACGGGGGGAGGGAAAAACGGTCCTCCCCTTTTCGTTCACGAATCTTCAACCACTTTTGCTTTGCTTCTGCTCAACACGCCACATACACACACCGAACATACACACACACTTGCCGTGAGACAGGACAAATACGCCGCCAGAACGGACACGGCGACTTCGATGCGTACAGGCAAACAAACCCGATCACTCTTTCTTCTCGGGCTTCTTCTGGTTCCCGTTGACCACAGCGCACAGAAGAAACACCAGCACAAACACACACGTACGCTCACGCACTCACACACACGCGCACATACACACACACTAATCAATCTAAGCAGCTCAACCAGGTCGAAACCTTCTTTGCGCCTACTCCTTCTACCTGGGGGTGAAACCAGCTTTTTCTGTCGCTGCTTTGCTTCCCTTATTTTTCTCTCGTTAGCGCTCGCTCGCACAAACTCTCTATCTCACTCGCTCGCTGGCCGCTTCGATGGCAGAGTAAAGCTGTCGGGAGGCGTTTACTCTTGATGCACCTTGATCGCCCGCTTTTCTTCCTGTCGGGGTTCTTCCTCACCTCTCTTCCTGCAGCGTAAGCTTTCCCAACAATTTACGTACACGTACACACACACACATGCGCTTTGAATGCACACGCACATTTATGCACACCACAGAAGCAAACAGGTACAGGACCGTGTGTCACACGGCACGGCACGGTTGGCATACAGTGTTGGGTCCGAAATCTTTCCCTTCTTCTTTGGCCCCTCTGTGCACGATCAATCATCGATCGGCATTGGGAAATAGGGCACTGGCGACAGCAACCCAAGGCAACGATGACGACGGTGGCCGTACTTTGTTCTCCACTTTTCCTTCCGGACCATTCATTCTTGGCGTGTTGAGCGACAATAACAAAAAAAAAACCCGAAAAAGAAATGTCCGTACACGTGCGTTTCTTCTTTTCCGGTTCGCGTCGATCTTGCTGTGGTGTTAATTATAGCCGCCCACCATACTGTACGTTCTTTTCAACACACAAAACACAAATCGATCAAACAAGGCACAGGTGCGAAGAAACCTGGCACTGGTCGACGGGTAGCGTAATCCAATTAGAATACAAACAGTAATACCCCACCAAACGCACGCACCTAGCTGCGGGATGAAGTTTAAATTTGTCAACGTATTTTCGTTGGTTACTGGCCACTGCGCTGCACTTGGCACTAACACCGGACCGGCAAAGAGGAAAACAGATTCGCTACGGTTCAACACGGCACGATTGGTGGCAAGCAACAAACACACAACGCGGATAGGATGTTGTTTGTTTAGTTGGCTTTTTCACTTGCACAAACGCATTAGCTTTGGCCGCACGATTGGAGCTTATGTCCGTGCTCTCGCGTCAAGTTGTGGTACGAGAATGAGAGCTTTTTCCTATTCTCCGCTGTCAGATGGGTTATATATTTTGACCAATTCGTATCATCCCATAGTCAATTATGACCGTTTTCAGTTCACCATGAGTTCATATGTTCCCGGGAAATTAGGATATTGGTTTAGGATTGATTTGATAAGTTAACCTGTGATAAATAAATATTATAAAAATATAACTATTATAAAAAGATAGATCGATGGAAATATAGGAAATTTTATATTGTATAAAAGTGTCATCTTTGCTCGACGGGCACAAATGTTAATGCCAATCAAACTGACAATCAATCAATTTCACAGTTGAGATTTCGGCATCTGATGTATTCTCGGATTTTATTTCAAATACAGATAAAACTGATTCAAATGATCCATTATTAGTCTAATTGATAATAAGAATAAGTGATGAACTTTGTCCTTACACAACATATCAAAAATGACTCATAACAACGGTACATTCCGATATATTTAAAAGAAATAGCACATGTGTAAAAAAACTGCGATAACAGCAGATAATTACTAAATTTGTATAACACGTAATGAAATTTTGATGCGTTATGAAGCAGAACGCTTCTGTGATAACGTTCATTCCAACCGATGGGCATTGTAACCCAAGCAGTTTTAGGAATAGTTTTGTTCCAGTTTACCCATCACGTCATCTCATTGCACCACGCAGTTGCACGCAAACCCAATAACAGCCAGCATGACATCATCCAAGGCCCCAGATACTTCATAGATGGTAAATAAATTTAATAATACACACACTCAACAACAGACCGGTCGGTATGTCGGTTATTGGATGAATCAAAACATGTGTAAATGTATTTTAATTTACTTAGCGTAGCGCTTCCTTCGTCGTGCAGTAGTAGTACATTCTCATCGCTATTAAATAGTTCTGTGGGAAATATACCATCATGCCATAAATTGCTCTTCCCTTCAAGCCACTCGTGTTTGTTTCCTACTTATCGCTTCCTTCTCATCGCCAATCCCCTAGAGAATCATATCCGTATGTAAATACATAAATGTTGCTTCATTTCCGTTTTGCAGTAGCTAGGACCCCAGAGCCCATTTTCTTCTCTTTTTGCTCCTTAGTATCCAGCATCATTCTCGGCACCGGTCAGTTTTACGTCTGATCGTCGGACATTTCGAGAAACTGTGTGCAAACTTCTCGTGAACATTCGCCCTTGCTGTTGTAAACAAACTTGTAGTAATGCCCATCCGCACATATCACTGAAATGGACCGTACATCATTAGATACAATCGTTGTAAACCGTACGATTTGTCATTATCACTTACCAATCACGGAATTGTTCTCCGACCCGAACGCACATATGCAGGGTGGTCCTTGGGGGATGGAAAATTTGCAGAACGACCACTGGCTGGTGAAGTAGCGCGTCAGCAAGCTTGACCCACCGCCACCACCTCCCCCGCCTGACGAACCACCTTCCCGTCCCTTGTTTGGTTCCTCCAGATTAAACACATGGATGGTGCCATGATCCGACGACACCACCACCGACGTCGACTGATGATTGAAGTTGATGCAATAGATTTTGGCCTGATTCGAGCCACGCCGTAACTCAGCCACTTTTGCTCCATTCGCTGTATCAAAGATTCGTATCAGTGTGCCCCGGTCGCTAGCCGTGGCCAACCTGGTTCCCTGCAGATTCAGCGCAATGCAGCTAATCGCCGTCTCGTGCGCAATAATCTCATGCGGGGCCTTTTCCGTATTGGCCAGATCAACGATCTGCACGTGCCCGGTGCGCCGGCCCGGAAAAGCAAGCAGCGATTTGGTGCTGTTCGGGCAGAGCACACACAGGCCCTGCGGATTTTTGGACGTTTCAAACACGTGCAGCTGGGTCGGTGTCTGCGTGAAGGCGTACACCTTGATGATGCCCTCCAGCACCACCACAATGCGGTCCCGGCGCAGTCGCACCCCCTTCACGGGCGCGTTAAAATCGAGCGAAATTGCAGGCGCCTTCTTCAAATCGTCCCAGACGAACACTTTGTTCGGTGGATACAGTGGCCGCAATCCACCCCCAACCAGGGCCAGATAATTGCAGCGGAACAGCATTTCGACGTGGGCTACCCCGCCATCGGGAAAAATTTGTCGCTCCTTCTCCTTCAACGGATCACTGTTGTACACCCGGAAGCCATTGTCGGTGGCACAAGCGAAACAACCTGTAGGGGAGGAAATTTGGCAGAAGAGATGCTTGAAAACTGATCCGAAGATAATAACACTGCTGCTACGTTCAATGCTTACCCTGATCCTGGTTAAACCCTGCGTACAGCAAACCATTGCCGTACGGGTTACAATCCACTAGATTCATCTTTCACACTTTCTTCCTTTCTCTCTGGGCTTGGAAATTACTTCCACGGTTGATCGTTTCGTCCTGGTCAGCCACTATCGGCGCATTATTTACGTCATTACTCACTCCCAAGGGATGGTTGTTCTTTTCTGCTGCACGCTCACAGCCCGGTGATTCGTTTCGCCCGTGATGCGTATATTCTCAACCTTTCGAGCGCTTGATGTGTCTTCTATTTATCTTTCACTATTCGCCCTCACCTGCCAACGCAAACAATCAATTTCCACCCCCTTTCTTTGCTTAATCTTCCTTCGCACACAGCCACGCAACGGAGAGAGAAGCAAAAAGTTATCGGCCGCTGTTGTTATTCTTGGCTACAAGCTACCGTCAGTTTTCGAATTGCGCGGATAATGCATTCCAAAAACATCAGAGTATCGTTTTAAAGTCAAAATGTTTTTCAAAATATAGGGAGATGTTATAACAACTCATGATGTTTTAATTTATGATACTTTTTGGTAGAAATTAAAATGAAAATTAAATTAATTAAAAAAAAGCCTTAATTTAAAGAACTGTCACAATATCCCAATTCGCGTATATTCACGAATCCGTGTGTTGAGTACCGCGTAGATTTGAAGCAAACCGTATTGCAAACGCTTCGTTGACACAAGCGCGAACGCTTATTGCAGGCATGGGATATGAAATACGTTTTTCACCGGGCGCACAGGGTTGTAGCTTAATTATGCAAGAGATGTTGATTTCAATTATGGTTACTCTTACTTTAAATTGCTAAAGGATATTTGATTAGAATATATCTTTTTAGATACATTTTGAAAAAGAATGTTCAGATATTTTCTTCAAAAGAGATAAATCTAGTGGAACGCCTTTTTGCGGGTTCTTGAGGACTCATGTATTACCAGATATGCGAAAAGATCGGATGAAACGTAAATTTGTACATCTTCACGTTCTTCAATCCGGCTCGATGCTTGTCACAATGACTGACGTTGGCCACAACCATCATATAAGGGTTGTTGTGCAATCCAAAAAATACGCGTTTTATTATTTTTCAAGATTTATTTTGATAATGCAAGTCTAGTTTTGAGTAATTAATGCTCTAGTAATTAATGTTCTATTCAAGTAATGTTTTATTTTGAGATTAACTAGCAAATATTTTCAATATAAGAGTTGACTGAATAACGATAAAAATGAACTCATAACGGCAATTTCAAAATGTCTCTTATGTTGTATTTTTCCTTTCCAAACTTTCATTTCTGCACAGCACGAAAACGTTATCAGCCTTATGAAACTACCCGGATACACGATTTTTTTAAATTCATTTTCATAGAGACTTTGGCCGTCAACCTAACATTCGCCTCTATAGGCTTCACGACACCTTTATTTTCCCCTACTTAAATCGAATAAAACCAAACCAATAAATTACTTGCCCGCACCGCTTGCAAACTGTCAAACTGACGCGTAATTTTTACTCTCGCGGAGAACATGATCCTACCTTTCGACGCTGCTGCATGGGGTTTTCTATTTTCCCGCGCATATGCATCACCCCTGTTGGCTTGTGGTGCATTCCCTCCGAAACCCGACTTGGACTTCGCTTGTTCCTTGCTGGATGTGGTACCGATAAGCATACAACAACAGAGACGCGCTAATTATCATTCAGTTTAGCTCAACCGGGTCGTTAGTGCATATGCCAACAAGCCATATGCAGCGTGTGAAGTAATCAGCTGTGGAAATTTCAAATTTCTGTGTTTTATCTTTAAGGTCGACTATCGAAACAGGATCGTGATATTGGTTTTCCTGCGAATTAAGTATTGAGTTTTTGTAAACGAATCAGTTTCACTGAAGATATTTTAAGTGACGGGAAGCATGTCGAGCACAAGCGTTGATTTTAGTTGTAAAATAGATTTGTCAAGAAGCTGGTACGAACCGACACCGGAAGAGCTGGAGGAAGAGGCGAGAATGATGCGATCGGCGCGCGAACAACTACCCGAGTCGACCGAAGCTGCGTCGGTGGTATGTATACAAAGCTCTGCTCCACATGGCATGGGGATGTGTTGGTGAATGTGACGCTCTGCAGAAGCCGTCAAGCCCCCAGCGCCTCTCACTTGCCAGCTCTGCCAAGCATTGCCTGCATTCACGGTGCATTGAACGATCCCTTTCCTTCGCTTTTTTCTCTGTCCGCATTTGTGTCCATTGTGTCAAAATAAACAGAACGAACAGACGACAGACGGTGAGCGAAACCAGAGTAGTTCAGCCGACGATTCTGATGAAATGTCCATCCCCTACAAAGCACCGAACGGAGGACGACAAATCGAGATTGATATTTTAGGTGAGTGATGGGTTTCTTTCCCTTTTCCTGAAGATCGTGCCCCGCAAGGCTCTACAATGAAAGCTGCACAGCTGTGTTGATGTTCCAAGATGGAGTTGAGGTTAGGATAATTAGTTTCTGACATCTCTCCCTCTCTCTGGCTCTCTCCTTCTTCAGATTCCGCGAATGTAAAGAAGTTCGAAAAGTTAGTCCAAAATGACCTCATAAAGTCCCCATTTAAGCGGCGACTGTCCGGAGAGTCGAGTAGCGAGGAAGCGGAAGAATTCCGATCCGGCCGAAAAATGGATCACTGCGGGACTGACGATAATGAAGCGGGTGCGCAGCGTGTTGGGGACGATGGCAACACCGGCAATGGACAGTGGAAGAAAAGCAAAAAGCATGAAAACGATCACGGTAGTAGCTGGCGGTTGCGTCGGGAAAGTTCCAGCTCCGGAGCGTCTAGTCAGAACAGCCGGCGACAGGTAGAGTACGAAACGGATGAAGCTGTTCTAGCGCGCCGTCAGAAACAGATCGACTATGGGAAAAATACGCTAGGGTACGAGAATTACATCCAGCAAGTGCCAAGGTAAGTAATGAAGCTGTCCAGGGAGAAGCTCGAACGATGTTTTACTGATGCCTTTCCCCTTTATTCCAGACATGCACGCACCAAAGACCATCCCATGACGCCACAAAAGACCTTAAAGTACAGTCGCCGAGCCTGGGATGGGCTGGTGCGGGTTTGGCGCAAGAAGTTGCACTGTTTCGATCCCGATGGTGATACCAGCACGTAAGCAGCGTCAACGGAATTCATGGGAGTAAAAATACTCAATCCTATTTCCCTCCCTTTTTTGCAGATTGGATGAAAATGCCTAAAAAATGGAAGCTTGAGGTCGCATGTTGTAGAGGATAAGTTTGAAAACCGTATGAGAGCATTGATTGTTCTGAAGGAACATCGCACGGGGATGTAGGTTTCCCAATATTTATAACAATCAGCCAGAGCCAGCCTCCCCACCGAGATCGCGAATTATGTGCGGATGCACAACACACTTTGTGGGTGTTCGAGACACTTTCTTCAACCATTGTTTTTTTGTGACGCGGCTCAACCATTAAACTATGTGCTAGGTTTTGTAAACGTTCAAAAAAGGAATATTATTTACAAATAATTACATGCAAACTATCTTGCAATAAATCAGCTACCATTCGTCCCACAATGGGACATTGGAAAACACATATTTTTAACCTCTTTATTGTCATTTCAATAACGCACCCTCAAAAGGTTTGCAGTTACAACTAGAACTACCGGACCCGTCCAGTTGTTATTGTGAACGCTTTACGTACAATAAGGATTAATTAGTAATGTTAATGCCTACGATGAAAATGGTGTGTAATCCTATATTTACCGCGAACAAACAAGGAAGTAAATCTTCTTTTTCAAATATTTACCTAACTGAATACTTTCAATTTAAAGAAAAAAAACGCTTTCAACACTTGGTAGTTCTTCTGTTAAAAGCCGTACAGCCCACATTAATTTTCGGTGGTCACGTTAAGGTAAAAGTATTCAAAAACACTATGTTTAGGTTGTATTTTTACGTATGTACTTTTGATATCTACAATTGAACATGGTTTGAATTCTTACTTTCTTAAAGTTGTATACAGCTTCAAACGTTTATTAAACAACTATATCTCACATGCATCTCGTGCAGTCGTGCTAGTCACCCACAAGACGAGCGACAGCGACATTAAACATTTAGATTACAAAAGGGATACTGGTAGAAGATCATCATTCGCGGATTATGGAGAACAATCGTTGCATTTCGGTTATCTCGAGACCGAGATGGCACGCAAGTAGCTGATTAATCAACGCTCTCGCAGGATACTTTTTGCTGCTGAAGTAGCTTTAGCACAAGGTCTAGCTTCTCATTTTGCCGAGTTTCCATGGCCATCAGTCGTTTATCTACGCACTGCTCAAACTCCGCAAACTTTTTGTCGATGTACAGTTTGATTTTGTTTTCCAGATTTCGTGAAATGTTCTGGTCCGGCTCATCGGACGTCCTGGAGTCCTCTATCAGTTTATGAATATCATTGGATGGATAAATTGTTGCCGAAGACTGTGGTGTAGATGCAGTAGTGGTATCGCCAGCTGTAGCTGCAGTATCATCAGGAGTAGCAGTACCAGAAGAAGCTAGAATACTAGCAGGGGCAACAGTATCACCACCTGTAGGGACAAAAGTACTCGCAGCTGCTGCAGAAGTAACACCAGCATTATTGTTCACAACATTCATTTGTGCTGAAAGCATGGAGCTCAGTATCATTTGCTTGCATTTCTCCGCACGCTCCGATAGAACGGTTCCATGCAGCAGTTGCTGCACAGCAAGCGGATTGATTCTGCTGCCATACGGCGCCATCGGTGGCTGTATCAAACTCACGGGTCCCACCGTGCGCGTCATATACAAACGCGTACTGTACAGGCAGAGAGGATTGTGAGGATCGCGCGTTAAAAACTTCACGTACACGTCCGCCGTCAGCGACGGTACGTGGATGTCGTACCGGTACACCTTTGCCTCTTCCATATTGTACAGCAGAGTACCGCGATACGTTTTGTTGTACTCTTTCAAGCGGCCGTAGTAAACCTCCACTGCCGAACATTCGGCAACGATCGATAGGGCACGAAGCTGGTAGACTGGAAGGATGTCGAGATGCATTTCGCAGGGTTGCAGGTTTTCCGAGGCCGTTAAAATCAAGCACTGATCGAAACGTAGCAAGTCGGACAGCGCGGCGCTAAAACAAAAGTGGTGAATGGTTAGGTTAGGATGCTTGATCGAGAAAAAGGAGCTGAAATGTGACTCAACGCGTGTAAAGATGCGTTTTATGCACTGTGAAAGTGCCTCCCAGCACCAGCATACTTACAATTCCAGTTCACCAGCAGGCGCTAGTTCCGTCTCCGCATGCTTATCCAAGCTGCCTTCCTCTATCCGCCAAGAAAAATTTATACGAAACATTTCCACGGCCATGTCGTAAAAGAATACTTTTCCAGTTCACAATTTACTCTTTGAAAAAAAGAAAACTCTTTTACAAACGGGCTCCAGCAGCACTTGAAGCCCTTCACTGGAACTGATATCGTTCCGAGATACGCCGTCCCCGACGAGTTACAGAACTGTCGGAATTACGAATAACAAAAATGTAAACAAAAAAGGAAAACTGTCAAACCAAGCTGCAGGAAAGAGCGAGAGAGCAGAGAGAGCGAAAGAGAAAAGGCCAAAAAAGGCAACAACACAACAAGACCACGGCCTCCTCTGAGTCGGATGCTGTTTGAGGGGGTTTACGGCTGCAGTAAATAGCATGTTCTAGGGTTAGTTTCGGTAAAGTGTGTAGTGAATGGTTATCGTTTCCTGATTATCCCTCTGTTTGCACAATATGTAAGTGGAATTATGCAGGTGTGTGCAACCTAAAGTTGAAAATATGTGTATCCATATCTGTGAAGATGATGGAATCGAGTAGTATCAACTAGTTGGTACAGGTTTGAGCATTGTTTCCAAGAATGCCCCTGCATCGGTACCTACGTGGAGACCGGTTCAGTGGCACAAACGACAGGTTAGTATAAACTATCGCTATCATCGAGTGTATAGTGTTGTCGCATAAAAGGAGCCCCATATAGTGGGAAAATCGTAGACAACGATGGCATTCCCTTCTTGTACAGGCACACGCGAAAGCAGTGCACACTCATACAGGTGTACCGGGAGGTCCTTCCGTTTTCGCAAGGATACTGCGTCGCGTATCGCATGCGTCAGTGTGGTAGTGTCAGAGTGTACACGATGGCCTACACTATTCGGGTGTACGAGAGTAAAAGTACACTAGTGCGTAACACGCAGTGTAAATAAGAATTGTTTTGAATGCACTTTTCCAATAGGGTATGCGGAACAGCAGCAGTAGCCTAGTGGATGTGATTCCGGCTAGTAGCAGCAAACACGACAAACGTGGTGGGGGCGGAGGTGGTGGTGGTGGGTGTTGTTTGCCGAGGCACCAGCAGCAGCAGCAGCAGCAGCAGCAAGATGCTGTGGTATTACAAATTGCTGGCCCGCCGCCCGCAGTTGGTATTGTTGGCAGTGGGCATCTTTTCGTTGGCCTGTATTCTGGTCGCATTGCTTACCCGCAAGCTGCCGGACTTTGATGATCCCACGCTGGTAATTAGCAACGTTAAAACATAGTTTGTCGTAGAGCAAAATAGATTTCTTCGTTATCTTCCAGGGCTTTGAGGCACGCGGAACTTCGATAGGCAAACGTTGGACAGCGTGGCGCAACCTACTAGAGGAAACCAGCTCTTCGGGACGTTTGGTGGCCAATCCGAAGGAGCTTACGTTCGGTATGAACAATCATGCTCAAAGCCCCATCACAACCGATGGTAATATCCCCAAGCGTCGAAAGAACAAGGCGAAAAACAGAAACTCGGTTGATGGTGGCACGGGCAAGAAGCACATGAAGTTAAGCAAAAATATACGCATTATAAAGGAGGAACTGTACGATAACCAAAGTGTAGCCAACGGGGAAATCATTAGCTTCGAGGAGTACGACAACGAAACGATGGGCCACGGCCGGGGCCACGGAAGGCAGGAGGTTTGGGAGTATGGCCGTAATCAGTCCTACTACACGGAAGAGGTGGGTAACAAAACGATGGAAAAGAAACGTGCCAAATGGGATACGCTGCGGAGGTTAAAACCACCACCGGAACCAATTGAAATGCATATACCTTCGGATGGATTCTTCTGCGAATCGCCAAGTAGGTAGCACCGTTAAGGCCAATGCGTGAAAGGGTAAACGCTAACACAATTAGATTACTTGCAGACAAGGAGTACGCACATCTGGTGGTGCAGCGGATCAACCATAATCTGAACGACAGCATGTTCGAGTTGAATGCATTCCTTGCGCTGTGTGAGCTGGAGCAAAGCATTTTTAAAGTGGACCACTACGGTGACATCTGCCAGCGCGAACTCACGTCCGACGATTGTTGCCGTCCGTGGTCCATCGTCAACTATGTGACATTTCTGTCTAACAAAACGTCCTGCTTCGAGCTAAACGAGGAGGATGTGGCAATGGTGAAGACGCTCCTATACGACTGCTTTCAGTATTATCACGACATGAAGCTAAGCAACGACTGCATCGGGTCGAGGTGCATTGCGCCAAGCGAGTGCAAGCAGCATAATGCCGTCTATAACATACTGCACTATCTGGCTAATGTCGATTTTATCAGACAAAATGTAAGCTTACTAACAATCCGTACAATTGAAGATTTTTGTACAGCTTTTCATTTGCCTTTTTTCCTGCAGGAGTCTGCCGAATTTCTCAACGTAACAATGATATTTCTTCCGATTGCGAGAAGTATAAAATCGATGGAATTTTATCACAGTTTAAGTCGAGTGTAAGTTTTAAAGCCAGAGGTCTTGGCGCGCGATTCACTAATCATGCTTTTGACTAGCGTCATTTTTGACTGCAAGTGGAAACTGCCACAAGGAAATCTGGCATAACATATTGCTCATTGTTTTGCGTTGCGGATGTATATAATATAGCTTGTTTGATAAAGTTAATATCTTATTTTGCCAGTGTTAGCAAAACTCCAAGAAAATAATTGTACGCAGCAAGACCATTTCACGATGCTAAATGATTACGCCAGTCGCCGCAAATTACGCACCATGTCCTCCAGCTTTAATGATCTTTAGAGTGACGCACATTTATATATTTCATGAATTTTTTTCATTTTCAGTGATCTAACAAACGATCTCGTCGCAGTGGTTGCTATGGATATGGGCCTAAAGAATGCACTGTTCGATGAATGCTTACTACGTGACGGCTGGCTGATCGGACTGGGTGGCATCTTTTTAGTGCTTTGTATGTGGCTCTACACGGGTTCACTGTTTGTAACGCTCATGACGGTGATAGCGGTTGCATTTTCGCTAGGAATCGCTTACTTTATCTATTCCTTCATATTTGAGCTTACATTCTTTCCCTTCATGAATCTGCTAGCGGTTATTGTGGTAGTAGGTATGTGATGATCGTTCGCGGTCTGCTTTCCTTTACGACATCGATGTAACACCATGTGTTCTTGTTTTTAAACATTTTATGATTTATAGGCATTGGGGCGGATGATGCTTTCATTTTCCTAAAAATATGGCAGTGTACGATCGCCGATCGGTTAAAATGTGGCGGTGGTATTGTCATACCGATCGTTCCTTCCACCGTGTCCTGTAACTCGGAGGGTAGCAGAAACGCTACCCGCGAACCATCGGATACGTTGGTGGAAATTATGGGCAGTACGCTGCGACACGCGGCACTATCAATGCTGGTAACATCACTGACAACGGCGGCTGCATTTTATGCATCCTACGTAAGCTCCATCACGGCCGTACGGTGTTTTGGGTATGCATCACGTTGTTACTTGGTTGTTTAATTCTATGATCATGCTTTTGTATTACGCCCTATATTCCTGCAGTATTTTCTCCGGCACAGCCGTTATGGCAAATTACTTCCTAATGGTCACGTGGTTGCCAGCGGCTGTATCGATTGCGGAGCGAATATCTTGCCTGATGGTGCTGAAACCTTTTGCACGTGTGACGCATCGCTGCACGATGCCATTCATATCGATAGCGCAATTAAGCAGACGTGTGGAGGAGACTATTATCGACCTTATCATCAACCTGCCCTGGCTATGGGTGACACTGCTCGGTATGTGAGCAATTGTTAAGCAATTTAAAAATTGATTCGCTCTAACGGACGTATTCACATCGTTACACAGGTACGATCGGTATAATGAGCGGAGTGTTGGTACTACATTGGCCAAAGCTTCGACTGCCAGACTCTCCCGATTTCAAATTGTTCATTAGCAAACATCCTTTCGAACGGTACGACAGTGAGTACAGGGATATGTTTTGGTTTGAGAAGATGTACTCGGTAAGAATTCGGTTATCGCTTATCGGTTTAAAGTTTAGGCGTTAAATCATTCTTTAAATCTCTTTTCCAGACGTCGGAACCTTTTAAAATTCCGCTACGTTTCGTGTGGGGCGTACTCCCCGTTGATCGTGGCAATTTTCTTGATCCGGAGCAGCGTGGTAAGCTGTACTTTGACGAATCGTTCAACATGAGCGCTCCGGAATCACAACAGTGGCTTCTACAGTTCTGTGAGCGGATAAAGAACCAATCCTTCTACCAGATGAGTCAAGGTGTGCTGTTGCCCAACTGTTTTATCGCAAACTTCGTCGAGTGGATGAGACGCCGCTGTAACGATTCCATGGGTGAGATCGATCGTACACCGTGCTGTGAAATATCTCCCTTTCCCTTTACGCCCGACATTTTCGATCAGTGTTTGCCGGAATCAATATCGTCGCTTTACGAAACACCGCGACAGTTTTTTATCCCGGGTGTAGCAGGGCCAAAGTTTGCTCGGAGTTCGTTTCAGCATCAGTCGGTAGCAGCAAGCGTAAACGACAAGATTGTGAAAGCGGTTGTGATTGAGTTTGAAAGTACGCAAATATTTACAATGTCTTATCATGATATTGAAACGTTCGTGCGTACGGTGGAGAGCTGGTTTGCGGAGCAGTTGCGCGATGCACCGCCAACGATGGCTAACGCGTGGTTTACTAGTGAGCTGGAGTTTTTCGATCTGCAGGATACCCTTTCCACTGGAACGATGGTGGCTATAGCGATGGCAATGGCCGTTGCACTGCTAGTGCTGATGCTCGTGACGCTGAACGTGCTGATCAGTCTGTACGCGATCGTAACCGTAACGCTGACCATACTCACCACCGTAGCGGTGCTTGTGCTGCTCGGTTGGAAGCTGAACGTGCTGGAAAGTGTGGCCGTTAGTACGGCGATCGGGTTGGCCGTTGACTTTAGCCTGCATTACGGTGTGCACTACCGGCTGTCAACCGAGCCGGATCGTCGCTCGTCGACACGCTTTTCACTGCAGCGAATGCTTGGACCGACGGCAATGGCCGCCATCACGACCGGTATTGCCGGTGCACTGATGCTACCGTCCAGCGTACTGGCGTACATTCAAATCGGTGTGTTTCTCGTGATCGTCATGTCAATCAGTTGGCTGTATGCGACCTTTTTCCTAATGAGCTTGTTACGCCTGATTGGCCCACAGTATGGGTTCGGTCAGTTTCGGTATCCCAAATTGCGGAAAGGTTTGCGGAGTGGTGATGGCTGCAAGGTGACGGCACAGCTCGATACGGGCGTTACGAGACACGGTCATTCGTTTCATCTGTCGCACCATCACCATCATCATCACCACCAGGGCGTTGTGACGGAGCAGCTGTTGTCAAATTCGAGCTCGGCGGCCGGTGATCTTGTCGGTTCGGAATCGCACGAGCTAGATTCACTAACGTCGAACTCAATCATCAAACCGATCAATCTGGACATTGCGCGACCGATAAACTTTGATCGTGCGTTCAAGAAAAAGTATTCACTGCCTCGCGAGCAGAGTCCTTCCACGGCTAGCGCTATAACGATGGTTTTGCCGGATGATGTGGATGTGAAGGATGGCCAGTAGACATAGGATAAACGACAGTTCAGCGTTACAGCGTTTGTATGTACTTAGGCATATGTGTAATAGAAAGTTTCATGTAGGTTTAACAGCAATAGGGAATGAAGGCTTGCTCGTCATTGAGCGCGTAGTTGAAAAGTGTTTGTATAGGTGTATTATGTTTTATCCTTTTAGGGAGCTTCCAGACAAAAACCCCGTTCAGTCATCCCGTTGCCAAAACAGCATTTATGGGACGTACTTAGGTATAATGCACCAGTTGGTATTAGAATTAGAAACGTGTTTATCCCAAATATTAGATAAAGATTAAGGATCAGTCTGGATCGATGTTTTAAAATACTGTTGTTTGAACATGGAAGCGAGAGTTCTTTCTGTGCTGTCTTTTGGCAGTACCGCCACCATCACCACCACCGCCATCGTATGTCGTCGTTATTAGCGCAATAGCGTAACACGATCCCAAGTTAGAGAACGGACGCTACTTTCTTCGTCTACATCGCAGCAAAATAGGAAGGAAAGGTTAATTGTGTTCCAAATATCAGAACTTTCTGTAAATCCTTCTGCGAATTAAATTAGAATTGAGCATGTGTAAGCACATTCGGTTAGGCAAATGGACCGAAATTCTTATTTCGCAAATGCAGGAAGCAACGAAATGGTGGAATAGAATGCGTTGAAAAATAGGAGATACATATGTATGTTGTGAAACAATTAGTGGAACCACTTTGTGATACATATATGAACTATATATATAAATATATATTTACAGATAATATTAATATTGGATCGTTGTTGGGAAAACACAGGTTATACAGGCGAATCGCTGCTAATTAGTGAAAAGCTCAAACTACTAGCGAGGGCGATAATGTAGAAATTACAAAAATTGACAAAACAAATCTGGAAGATCATTTAGTGTGGAGAATTGAAAGCGTACAAACAAAAAGGTCAAATCCCTGACTACAATACTTTCGGAACGAGTGTTTGAAACGAGTGAGGAAATTTATCAACAACCTTTAATCAATATCTCTTTTAGGGAAGATCATGGAGTTGCAGTTTAGGCGGGAAAGGAAAAGTGTAGAGCGTGAAATAATAAATAACCATCGGTTCTACGGTGTCACATGTGAAACACAACTGTTTTTGTGTCTCATGTCATGAACATATCCGAAACGTTTGTGGCCCGAAGGTGTACGCACGGTGCCGTGTATCGGACAAACAGATGAAAAAGAGTTTTAGCAAAAAAAAAAACGATTAATTTGACCGTCTCATTGTGTTTATAATGAAGGTGACGGCCCAAGGAACGGCAAGAAGCAAAACACAGCAGCGTATAGGAGCGGTGGTTTGGGGTAAGATATGGGTGAAGAGGCTTCAATTAATCCGTAACCTGTATAAGTTGTGGTTTTGTTGTATTTATGTATATAATATATATAACTATATGTATATATTTCTTCATTCTCCTTAACACCTACCTATGACAATTTTTGCACTTACGGTCTAAGAGAAATAAGAAGTATTGCAGGGGAGAGGGTAGGGTTGGGGTTAGGGATGGTTAGAGAAACGGTGAAGAACGAGACACATAGTACCGGGCTAAAATCGCACGCGTGTGCTGCTGTCCATTGTACACGACAGTAAACCATACAAATTAAAAGAAAAAATAACGTAGAAGAAAGTAAAAATCGACAGCGTGTATCCGTAACACCTAAGGGTCGTCGTTGTTCTCGCGATAAACGTTCACGATCCTTTTAGTACACTTTCTCTTGAGCTCTTTCAAAAATCCCTCATTCTTTTATCTCCATTTCAGTAAACATTATGCCTTTATAGAATCCTGCATCATCATTTATCTTGTCGTCTTCTGGTCACCTGGTAAGGGTGGATAGAGCGTAGCAATGCCTGTTATTACAATGCGGCCGATGTTTTATAACCTACCACTATTAAAAAAGATCTTATGGTAAGGGGAAAGGGAAGGGCACGGGAACGAGGGAAGAAACACAATTACGTACTTATGTAAATAAAACGAACAAATGTTACATAATAGTAGCGAAATGTTGCTGCTGTTACTGCTGATGCTGTTGCTGCTGGTTGCTGCTGCTGCCGCTACCGCCTTCGGTCAAGAGCAATTTTTTGTCAAAAGAAAAGGCTAAAACTTCCCAGAACCAATCGTTCCTATTACCGCGTTCGCTCTGTCTCTCAGACGGAGACACACCCTATTGCTAAAAGTTTTGTTTTTACACTATTTGCTTCTGCCAGACTATGTACCACTCTCACCGCCTACTGCCTGCCGTATTTGCGATAGTTTACAATCTAACATCCATGGATGATAGCACGCGTAAGTGTAAACGCAGGTAGTAGTTTACCTTCCCGTGTTTGCAGCTCCAACAGTGACGTGCCACTTGCAAAAGTTGTCTTCCCTCCTTTCACGGATTAAAGCACGTTTCCAGCTTGCGGTGCATTACGCGGGAGGAAGATGGTTGCATTGAAATGGCTTGTAGTAGTAAAACGTGGGGGAGGTGGAGGTGGTGAACTGTGGAATATACCCTCTTGAAGCACACATTATTCGCTGGTCGGGTGCAACACGACGTGCGGGCGAATGATTTCCTCAATGTCCATCGACATGGCAGCATCGTCTTTGCCCACTACTTCGTCCACCACACCAACCACTTCGTGCGTATGATGCGCATGATGATGGTGGTGGTGTTGCTGCTGATGATGGTGTGCTTGCGGATCGGCCGACGTGGAGGACGATCCACCAGGCGTGCTGGTAGTGGTGGTGGTGGTGGTCGTGATCAACTCACTGCCACTGTTGCTGCTCTGCTGCACGAAATCCATCTCCGAGGTAAGGTCTAGTGTGGCGGTAGCGGCCGCTGTCGAGGTGCCGCTGCTGCTACTATTAACGGAAGCATTCGTCCCGGTGGTGGTGATGGCGACCACGGTTGCACCACCGCCCAGTGTTATCGTTTCGCCGGTCAGTGTGCCGGCAACCGCACCACCACCACCACCACCTCCACCGCCACTGCTCGTCGAACCGACCACGCTTGTGGTGGCGGCGATTTTGTGCATCTCGCTTAGCTCCTCTCCGTCCGATTGCATGATCAGGCTCTGATCGGATGTGTTACCGTTCGTCGGTTTGTTCGAGATGATCCGATCACGCAACGATGGATCGTGGTTGTGGGGCGACCCAACCTCTCGCACCTTCTGGTAGTCTTCCGTGATGTGCAGTATGGCCTGGCAGCCTTTGCGCCCGTTCCAAGCGCACTTCCACGCTGCAATCCCGTTCCGAATCTTTTGCTGCGTTCGGAAGCGATAGCCGTTGTAGATGAGGAACGTCTGGTAGCCGTCTTTCGTGACGAGCTGGTAGTGGTTGCGCTTGTACGTTGTCACATCCGTCAGCCATCCATCGCCTACTAGGATATCGTTCGAGACCTTGCGCTTTGACGGTTGATCACGTCCCTTCTTCTTCTTCGACGAAGACGACGAGGTCGAGGAGGCTTTGCTTCCTGATCCAACATTGCCACCATTTCCACCGCGCGCCGAGCTGTTCGCAACGACGGGTGTGCCGGGCGTGGTCAAGATTGCAGACGTACCGTCCGGCGTTACCACGATTGTGTCCTCCTCATGCTGGTGGTGGTGATGATGCTGCTGCTGTTGCTGCTCCTGTGTTTGATGTGGATGATGGTGAGACTGTTGGTGCTGGGATGGTGCCTGTTGCTGCTGAGGTTTGGTGGGCGGTGCCGGTTCGGGTGGATTTTCCGGCACCGATACGGGCAGGCCATGGTTGTGCTGTCCAATCTCTGCCACCACCTGTATGTTATCGTCTACCTCGATCGCTGCCGGGCATTGGATGTCACTGCCGGATGCGACACACAGCCAAATACCTAGCTGGGACGGAGAGGCCGTGAACAGTTGCTTCTTGAACTCGATAATGTTACCGTTCAATGGTGGGCCACCGTCGATTGAGATGCGCTGATCGAGCCCCACATGCGATTCATCGATTCCTCCGGCACCAAGGTCGGAGCCACCGCCCGCACCCGTCGCTCCGTTCGAGGCGCTACTGTTGGTTGCATCCGGCTGCATGCTGACCACGTTGTAGATTGCTGTCGCATGGTCGACAGATTTGCGCTTCTCTCGTAGCAGCAGATCGTTTTCCTTCACCTTCTCCTTGTACTCGAAAAAGTCCTCCACCGTCGTCACACACTTGCCGCAGATGTACGAGTTCAGGTCCTCGTCGAAGTTTATCTGAAAAGAAGGTGTGGAGCAGTCACATAGCACAGTATCGCAAAGACAAACACCCATTGCTCTCAGTGTGCAACCGTACTTACCGCTACGTTTAGCAGCTCGAGTATTTTCAAGAGCAGAGATTCATTGTCGTTGCCTGCGCCCGGGAATAGTTCATACAGATCGCACGCCTGTGAAAAGCACAACCGGCAGAACGGAAGATCTGTTTGAATCTGTGTCTGTATCGTATCGATCTCCATCGCGGCAGACGGTCACGGGCCGCCCTTCTCTAGGTTCGGCTATAACAGTACGGCAAAAGAAACAAATGTGGATGGGCTAACAAAGCTAGCTAAAAACTGTGCACTTGTCTGCGGTTTTCGAACCGGTCACCTTAAGACCGACGTCTTGTGTTTCACTGTGAATGCTGCTACTCCGTAGTACTACTGTCGGGGCTAGACGACTGTGAGGCACTACGTCAATATGGAGCCTTGTCGCAATCACAACGTCGGAAGAAATTTCCTTTCAACCTGAGCACACGGGAAATAGTGTCCAGCTGACTGTTTTGTGTTATTATTGTAAAGTTGTGTTGTTGCAGTATCTACACGACGGAATCCACCACCCAAAAAAAGTAGACAGCACAACCTTCCGACCGTTTTGACGGATCGTTGATGGAATGAGTAGGCTGGGAACGCTCTATCCTTGTCTAGTCCCTTCTTCCCACCTGCTTTAGCACAGGTTCGCGTCTCTATGTTGCGCTCTCGCTCTTACAGGCTTCGCCGAGATTTGCGCTATTTTTCTTCTTTCTCTTTTTTCGCTGCTGCTCTTTCTACTGCAAGAAGCGCTTTCGCTTTTGCCATACGCTTTTCGTTGCTGTTGCTGCTTTCTTTCTCTTTCTCCCTGCCGACGCTCAGTGCGTTTTGTATTCCTTTCTGTCGTTCTTCATACCGTTCTTGCGACACACCACTTCACCACAAACGCACTGGACAGGGTTGCTGGGGTGGCGTCCGGGGGTGGGAGGGAAAGTTGCGATGCTTTCACACGGTCACTGCACGTCGACTGATGGAGAGAAGAGGGAGGGGGGAGGTGAAAGGACAGAAATGATTAGACGGAACAAGAAGAAATACAAAACACAACCCTTTTCCCCCAAAACGCAACTGTCACAGGGTAGCAAAAGGGAAGATAATCATGATGATGATGATGATGATGACGATGATGATCGCAGCGTAAAGCATCGCATACAGCGTGCTGCTAACCCATTCCCAGCCAACGGTGGGTGGTTTTGGCGAGAAACAACTTACAACACTCCCACAGTGGTTGTGCTTGCGCTGCAGCAGATCTGCCACGCGTAAATTTGTTTGACAATAAACTCGCTAAAGCCCTAAGCTAACCAATCGATTGAAACAGCTCAATAAAATAGACCATCCGGGCCGAAGAAGGTGGCCCATCATTTTCTACACGATCGTCACCTGCTACCGCTGTGGATTTTGTGAAGCGTTCCCGTTGTGGGGACTCTTCGCAAATGACACCGTTGCTGCATTTATCGGTACACACGAAGGGTGAGGGCGGAGGGATAGTGCTGGCAGCTCACTGGCAGGCGGGTCAAACAAAGTGCATTCACGATCGACCTACAACATTCGGCTTGCTAACTTCCAGCTATCATTCAATCACCATGGCCTGCCCTTATAAAAAGGCCTGCTAAGAGTTACTCACACTATTTGTGGTTGGGACGCGTCCATTTGTCCATCACACTACTGGGTCCGCCGATTGTTTTTGCAACCCGCAACGCAACACTGGACCCACTCTCTATTGGCGTTCTATCGTTTTCGTTCGCGTACACACGCCGTATGTGAGAAACACACGCACAAACACATATATACACGCGCGCGCTCACTCTGCAGCTATACCGTACGGGTGCTACTGGTGCTGCTTTGCTGGGGTCCTCCTCTACCGTCACCGTCGTCTGGCCAACATTGCGCCCATGCCCCGTGTGTCACGAAAACCAAACTTACACCGAGAACCATCCGCATCCGTGCGAGCGTTGTTGCGCGTCGATTTCCGGTGCCTGTCGCTGTCTCGGTTACCGTCGCAGGATTTGGTGGGAAAATATGGGTATATCATAAACAAAAATATGTCCAATCTCCCGTTGCTTGCCTCCTTCCACCCGAGAGTAGAGATGAACTTTGCTTGTTGGCAACAAATAGCCAGCCCGAGCTAGTCGCCTCGCAAAAGGCCGTTTTTTGACAGCGAACGAGGGAAGCATAATGAAACCAAGGTGTGTACAGGTAGCGATGGGTTCAAGATGTTCCGCAAGGGCTGTGGTCGTTTACAGGCACGGGTATGCTATGCTTGAAAACGTTTATTTTCTTGGTCGTTTCCGATTCGATTTGCAATTGGTGAGTAGTTTTAATTTCCAGTTTCCGCAGAAACTTACGGTAAGTTAACGCTCCTTTCTTACGTAATGGAAGATAACGAAAACGAGTAAACGTAAACGGTGATAGCCCTTCGCATGCAATATTGCCATAGTCTACCGTATTTAGAGTATAAATACGATTATAATTAATCTGTTGTAATAGTTGAGTATATTTTGCCTATTTGTATGAGTTTTTAAACTTTAGGGCATTTAACACCATCGTAAAGTTACATTTTTAGCTTTCGAACCGTTCAGCGAAATGAAATATTTCATTCATCCATGTGAAATATTTCATGTAATTACATCTTTCTTTCTTCCCTTTTCTGTGTGCTTACGGTGGAAATTTTTGCAAAATCAACTCATTGCAAAATCTTTGGATTGGCCACACGAAACACATGCGGTACCATATCGGCAAGCGTTCGGAACAGTTCTTCGGAGATATCGTGCGGCAGCAGTAGCTGCAATGTGTTCAGTTCCGCTCCACCCCAGCTGGCCGACTCGATCATAAAACCTTTGGCGCACTTGAACACCAATTCCGCTCGCCTAATGCACCAGCTAACGGTCATATCCTGCGCGCCAATGAAATGAAAAGCGTTCGTTAGTTAGCAACTGCCCGTTAGAATCTGCTGCATGCCTATCCCAAACTCACCTCGGACATTTCGTGCCGCAGCAAAGCCGGAATGGTCAACGTGGTAATGTCATGCCTGCTGGCGATCTTCAATATGTTACGCAAACCCAGTATCACAGGATGGCGCGAATTGATTTCGCTCGGGCTTTGGAACGTTTCATCCGATATCAGATGAAAAATCACGTGCGAGTGGGAAAGGTTTGAGTGGCGTGTTATAAATGCATCGCCTGGTTTCACCGTCACGACCGTTCGATCTGGCCGCCGCCCGGAAGCGGCCGCAAGACTTTGTGCACCGCCAGCCTCTACGGCATTGCCGTGCTGCAGATTGCGCAAGTCTTCCTGTATCTTTTCGATCTGTCGATCGATCTGATCAAAGTGGAACTCTGTGGACATGTTTGCGTTGCGCCGTATCTCTCGGTCGGGTGTTATCGTACCAGACGGTGTAAGTACTACAATACCGCATAGCGAGCTGGAGTAAAGCCCCAGTGCTACGTTCGGTCCGCCAAACGATGCGTCACCGTACAGCGGGCTGCACAGGTCCGAAACGCGCGCACTGAGTATGCGTATGTTGTGCATGTGTTTCAGCTGCGAACCCAGATGGATAGTAAAGCTTTCCTCCATCGAGGGTGCCTGTGTGGAAATCATCGACCACCGGTTACCGATCTGGGTCGTTGGGCTTTCGGACTGCCCGAGAAAGCTTTCGTCGACGTGCTGCGTCACCCAGTTCCGATACTCGTGCTTCTGGTGTCCACGCGTCGATTCCAGCTCCGATTCGCACTGTTTGCGAATCATGTTCTGCATACCGTACTGCTTCGCCAGCATGTGATTAATGTTTTCCGGTGTAATCGATATGTCGAGCAGCTTAATTTTCGACTCAATTTCCTCCTGGTGCAGCGTGTTCATCGTGCTGATTTGCTGCGTCATTTGTGTGGATAGGTTCGCGATGGTACGGGCGTACTCACGCTCTTTGACCAGTATCTCCGGCAGCAGCGACGAGTGCACCAGCTGGTGGTAGCTTTGCGCAAATATTTCCTCATCCGTCGGTCCAACACGATCGGCAAACTCCAGTATCTCCTCACGATACAGTTTCTCCGTGTCGAGAGCCAAACTGTCCACGTCGGGCACACCGTGGCGAAACTTATCCAGCAACAGCTCGTCGCGATCATCGTAGAAGGCTTGATTTTCACGTTCAATAAACGTTTGCAGAGTGGGAAGCAGATCCCGATCGGCTTTCAGAAACTTCATGATCGGATCCATCCGTACGGACACGATCTGGTGGCTAAGCTCGGCCACACTGCCTTTGTAGGGTATTTCGATCGCGTACACCAGCTTAGCCGGCTTATCGTCCACGTTAGTGTACTCATAGTGAAAGTCCACAATTTTACTTGGTTCTAGCTCCATCGGACCTACTACTTTGCCGTTCAACGCCTACTGCGATCTGCTGAGTGGTTAGGATTATTTACATTTTGCGTCTGGATGACGTTTGGCACAGGGTTGGTTTGAAAGTTGTGCTTCTTATCAGCTGGAGAGGGTTGAATGGAGGGTTTTGCTGTGACAAATTTTCAAAAGGAAGAATGGAAAAACAGTTAGGACCCGAGCACATATTTTCGCAAACAAGGTCCAGCGTATGAAAGTAAATAAACAATAAACTTTACATAATGTTACCATTCCTTGTTGCTGTAATATTCTGGCGGTTGGCGAGTGTTGTTATCGCACCACCTGCATATATGTGTTTGTTTTGTGAGAGGTTGTTGCTACGTGTTGTTTTGCGCCGCTGCTCTCGCATTTTACATTCTATATAGCAACATCAGTATGCCGGTCAAAACATACAGAGAGCGAATAGGAATTTGTGAGAAATTTTTAGCAAAAAATGGGAACAAGGGTGACCGTGTAATGCTTACACACGGGCTTACAGTTGTGTTTGTGTTCCCGCACACCAGATCTAGTTGGAGAGCGGTGGAGCGGCGCGACATACACCAAGTTACACAATTGCGAACGGAAGAGCAAAAGGGTCGGGCGAGAAAGTGCGAATCCGCGAACTAATCCAACGCCGTACAGGACCGTGGACTTGCAGTTTCACAATTAGAAAAGACAGACCCCACCACATCATTGAGTTATCTCCCACGGTCGCTGGTGGTTGTGGCGCGATATAGGCGTAGTGTGCTTACAGTAGCTTTTTAAGTGGCCAACTGTGCATTACACTCCAGCAAACGGTACTTCCTGCAGAGATGAGCAGCATTTTCGCCTCGGTCGAACTGGGCCCCCCGGTGGAGGTGTTTGCCCTTAACAAGGCTTGCCTAGAAGATCCTAACCCGAATAAGGTTAATCTTGGTGTGGGAGGTAAGTAGTGATACTTATGTTGCGCTAGGTCGCTTCCCAAATGCATCAGCCCATCTCCTTGCCCCTGTTCATCCATGCTGTGTGCGCGCTGTCAAGGTCAACCGAGGTCATGTCGGGCTTTGAGAAAAAAAGTGTCTAAATTTGCGTGCCGCTCGAACGAATGCGCGTTCCTTTTTTCCGCGTGTCGTTACGTACGGAATTCTTACGCAAATCGGACGGCCACTATCACCATGTTAGGGATGGAAATAGAGCTAAGCGGGAAGGGAGAATATTATCGTCACTACGGGCAAGTGGAGGCAAGAGAGAATCAATATACCAATCGGAACAGAATCGTTATCAAAGCAATCGTAGCGAACGGCTGTCATCATCTCTACTGGGGATTCAATTGTTGTTTCTATGCTGCCTACTCAAATCACCTTCCATAGCAACCCTCCTCCCCCTTACCTTTCCGTACTCTACTTTGCTAACGTAACTGACATCTACCTCCCCCCCCCCTCGCTTTCTCATTTCAGCCTATCGCACGAACGAGGGCAAACCTTGGATTCTGCCGGTGGTGAAGAAGGCCGAGACCGCTATCGTCGCCGATGGATCGCTCAACCACGAATACCTGCCGGTGCTAGGTATGGACAGCATAACGAACGCCGCGAGCACTTTGCTGCTGGGCGAAGATAGTGATGCACTCAAGAGCAAGCGCGCGTTCGGTGTACAATGTCTCTCTGGCACGGGTGCCCTCCGTCTGGGGGCCGAATTTTTGGCCCGCATTCTAAACCGTACCATCTTCTACTATTCTAACCCGACGTGGGAAAACCACCACAAGGTGTTTCTGTACGCCGGCTTTACCGAACCGCGCACGTACCGCTACTGGCACCAGGAGTCACGTGCGATTGACTTTGCCGGCATGCTGGAGGATCTCGGAAATGCACCGGAGGGTGCAGTCGTCATACTGCACGCCTGTGCTCACAACCCGACCGGCATCGATCCAACCGAGGACCAGTGGAAGCAGATTGCGGACGTGTGCGAAAAACGCAAGCTGTTCCCGTTCTTCGACTCCGCTTACCAGGGCTTTGCAAGTGGCGACCCGAACAAGGATGCATTCGCCGTGCGCTACTTCGTGAGCCGTGGCTTTGAGCTGTTTTGTGCGCAAAGTTTTGCCAAGAATTTTGGCCTCTACAGTAAGTGATGCTCTAGAGAGGTCGCGAGCGCACGTGTGGCTAATCGATTTCATTCTTGTTTTTCCTTAGACGAACGTATCGGCAATTTGACGGTGGTGCAAAAGGAGGCCAGCACTAGTGCCGCTGTAGCGTCCCAGATTACGCTGCTCGTGCGTGGCATGTACTCGAACCCGCCGGCCTTCGGTAGCCGTATCGTGAGCCGCGTACTTAACGACCCCGAGCTACGCAACGAGTGGATGGAGTGCATCAAGACGATGAGCTCTCGTATCATCACGATGCGTAAGGCACTGTACGATGAGCTTGTTGCATTGAAGACGCCCGGCACTTGGGAGCACATTACCAATCAAATCGGCATGTTCTCCTACACCGGACTTAACGGTAAGCGTAGCCAAAACACTCCCATTTCGCACCACCGTAACGATCCGCCCTTTTGCTTGTGTACTTGCAGAGAAACAAGTCCAGATCCTGATTAAAGAGTTTAGCATTTACCTGCTGAAAACGGGACGTATTAGCATGTGCGGGCTAAACGAGAACAATGTGGCGTACGTGGCACGTGCTATCCATGCCGCGGTCACTAGGGAATAGTATACAGCTGATAATAGCCACGAGACGAAGGGCAGCTAGCTCATTAGCTCGAAGCCTTTCCTGTGTGGTCAGCTCGAAGAAAGGAACGGATCCGGCAGTTTGCCAGCTATCGCATAATCTCCATCCACCACTGCTAACCACAACATACACTACCTGTCCTGAGGAAGCCTTTAATTTTGTCTTCGCATTTCAATTTCACTATAAGAATACAACAAACAGCGCACGCAGTTTTGGAATCGTTACACACTACGCGAAAAAGATTAGGCGTGGATCAGCGATCATCACCAATGTGTGTTTTGATAAGCAATAATTAGTTTTTTTCTGAAAATTAAACCAGATAGACCACAAACAGCGTGGCAAGAATCAGTTTAATATATGTTTGCCGCGACACAGTACAATACAGTTTACAAAAAAAACACCAAACCACGAAGAACACGGGTCATACGCAATAGCGTTTTTATATCACTTAGTGAATGTGTTTTCGGCAGCGGATGCGGTAACGATATTTACATGCAATGTGTGGTTAGGTCGCTTGGCGAAAAAAATATAGAAGTTAGAAGCTACTGCGTACTAGTGATACTCTATCTCTATCCACTCTGTCTTAAAAGCCGTAGACGCGCCCTCGTTTTCTTCACTGGCCCCCAAAGCCACAAATGTATTAAGACAATAGCGGCATTTTTAGGCACCAGCTTGTTCGATGAATGAATAAAGCACGCTATCACTACACTGTTCCGGAATGAAATCGTCCCTTAGCCACCTCCGAACGAATAACACCATTTGCTTATTTGGTTTGCACTTTATTTTAGTTTCAATTTTGGTTTCAATACATCTCGTGTGTTTGTGTACCATCTGTATGTTGCTTGTTATGTGACCGCCAGAAAAGATTATGCTTTTTGAAAACTTGCAACAATGCTTGAAGTGGGCAAAAAGACGGTTTCGTTTAAAGTCTATAATTATTTGGGGGTTTGCTGCAATTATTGTTATTACTCTTTCAATCCTTACTGTTAGTGCACATCAACCGCGCCATTAATAAGAGAAGGATATTTTGCGTGTAGGAAGGATGTTTTTTTTAGCAAAATTGATTTCCGGCATTTTCCCCTAAAAGGGTTAATACGGCCAGGCCGTAGTAAAAAAAACAAACAAACAAACAAACAAATGATTTCCGGAATTATTATTGCATGTACCACTTCGTGCGGCTATCGTCCATTTTGCACTGCACAAACAATGCGCCAAAAGAGAATACAGCAAGCGTGCTAGTGTGTGTGTGATTTTTTTTTGTTACAAAAATAACTCATGTGGTCTTCCTTGCTTCCTGCCCTCTTTATCTAGGCTAGACAATGCGAACGGAAGCGACGATCGAGTTTTGCTGCCATCGAAATACTGACAATTACTGTGAGCGCAACATCTAACAAATTATCACCTAGCAAAACACACAATCATTCTCCTAGCACTTCGGTGTATAACCACCGTCTTGTTTGTCTGCTTACTTTTAGGCTGCTGATTTTGTTCTTGCCCTTATCGTATCAACGATATCTGCTGCGTTCTGCTATTTATCAAACTCTATTTGCATCTTTATGTGGGATGTAGCATGAAGAAGGCTACCTTTCCGTTACCACACATCATCAATCACATTTGAATGTTACTTTTCAGGCAATTTCGAAGACAAAAAAAAAACCAACAGAAAATAAAGCCTTTCTACCTTGCTCGTTCGCGTGATGATAGTGATTTAATTTAACGATCAATTTTGTAAGAAGTGAAACAGAAGTTTTACAACTGTTGCTGCCGTATGTGGTTGCCTATTAATGGGTTTGCACGAAAATACACAAGAGCAGACGCCAACAACATATTACCTATGTTAGAAGACCACTTTCGCAAACAGTGATCTTCCATCATCTATCATACTACCTAGGGTGGTTATTATTCGATTCGATTTGATTGATCGCTGCTAACTTAATACTAGAACGTGTGACGTGCGTTAACAAAACTCAATACGTTAAATGGAGTGTAAATGTGTTGAAAAACAAACAAGAGCAAAAAAGAAGATACGATATTCTGTGATAAAAGGACAAATTATTAAGTATAATAATAAAATAGTAACAAATTAATACCTCATAGTGGTATACTAACAATTAATGGACGATTTTTCTGAGTGCTGATGCTCTATCTGTTCATTCATTCCCTTCCATTTCAAACATCACATACCTTTTATCATACTTTCGATTTATCCTGCTGTTTGTTGAATTCGTTTCTCTCGTGTCCGCATTCGTTATACATCCGAACCTACCTACCAAACTTTTCATTGTTAGTAATGTTAATAAATAAATATATAAATGTCTGTATACGCCTCTAATAAACCCATCGTGTGCCTTCTTGTGTAGCGTCTTCAACGTTTCCTTCCTTCCTCCATCGCTGCACGTACCGTGTCGAAGGGTCTACCCTACCTACGATCATCTTTTTTAAAGCTAAGTATTTGTTGCACTTAAACTAGTTTTTAATTTCCAATCCCGTCCTCTTTGATGGGATCAACTTTATGTTTAACGAAGAAGAGAATACTCTAACCAGCAGATGTAGAAAAATAATAGTAAATATTATTTAACCTTTAAATCACACTGTACTCGTTCGTATCGTCCTGCTTTGTAGCTACTTGCCACAGAAGCACGCTGTTATGCGGGCCACAATCGTTACATCATAGCGCTGGCTGATGAGCGGTGCTAGATCAGATGATAGCAGCGATCGGCCCGTCTTTTCGTTCGGCTGTTTGCTGTCGTTAGTGACACTAGTGTTTCTCTTACTGTTGTTAGTATCATTGCTTGTCAAGATAGTAACGGCGGTGACGTCTTCATACCCAGTTCCTGGAATCGTGGTAGATTGAAGCAAAGACAGCTGCTCTTCAATCGCGGTAGCCCGAAGCTACCACCAATCTCATTTCATCTTTCTCCCCGGTAGGGTTGGGCTTTCCGGTGGTGTTGTTCCCGATGCTGCACCACCCGGTGGTACGTTCATGCCAGCGGGGTTCGGCATACCTGCACCATAGGGACCCGCAGCACTCGACATCGATCCGCCAGTAGTGATGCTTTGCTGGTGATGGTTGGCTTTGGTCTTCGGGTGAACCACTGCCTTGAACGGGTGGTGCAGTTTGCGCAGCGGTCTTGGGGACGGTTGGTCCAGCGATACGGAGGCAAGCGTTTGCTGCGTTACCTCACGGGCCGTAGCAACCATTTCCGGATGGTGTATCCACGCTGGAAAGCATTAGGGGGGAGGGGAAGGGGAGTGGAGGGAATGCAATTAGTCCCATTCGAAAAGACTGATTTCACAATCACGCGTAAAACCCACTTTTCGATGGTCCACGGCTGTGATGGTCAATCAAGGCGGCCGCTAGTGGTGCCGGTGCGTTCGTGCCGGATGCGATCGACGATCCTGCTGCTGATGCGCCTGCTCCACCAACAACACCACCGGTCCCACCAACCTTGGTTTGCGGTGCAATCGGACAGAATATACGAGCGGTAAAATCTTCGAACGTACTGTTTTCCCGATGCCGCAATGCCACCGTATCGATCGATCGGTTACGCTCCTCGTAACTGAAACAAAAGGAGAAGAAAGTACAGAAAACATGTTATCGTACTGGTAAAGTTTTCCATAGCACGGCTACACAATGTTAAACTTACTATTGCTGGTACAGCGGAAGGGAGCTTCGCTTCGCTCGACTTGCATTGATCGCCGATGCACGCACCAAGCTAGCCAGGCAAGCACCTCCAACGACCATCTCATCCGACAGTGGACCAAACCAAGGTACCTCCGGTTTCTTGTTTACCGTCACCCGAAACAGGCCACTCTTAAGCGGATAGATGACGATCAGTACATCACAAAACTCGGTCGGCAAGATGTCACGCCGATAGTCCCGATTGTGTTCACTCCACACGATGTGCACCTCATCATTTCCAAGATGACGCGTTTTGTTCAATATTGCTTCCGGCGTGTCGGACGGCATACGAGTGGACACGTGATAGATCACCTCCAGAAATGGGGTCGCATAGTACGGAGCGGTCTGGCCGCATCCCTGCCTTGGCAAACCGCCCAGAAAGCCATTGTGAGACTCCAGCTCAACCTCCCAGCCAAGCGCCGACACAAACATTTCATAAGTACTGCTGCCGCATGCATTCCTCAGAATGCTACCCTTGTCCTCCTGCCCGTTGGCCACGTAAATCACAGCCATCTTGTGCGTTTCGCGGCACTTTTGATTATCGAGATTGCGCAGCTCGCGCAAAAGTTTGTCGGTGCGCTGCAGCAGGTGCGTTCGCTTGCGCCGTTCCCAACCGGCAAGGCCAAGCTGGTTGAACAGAATGCGGCCAAGTTGGAATGGTTTCGTTGCGGTGTCGGTACGTTCCAGTTGCTGCTGGTGTGGGGTTTGCATTGTGTTCATCGTTCTAGTGAGTGTGCCCGTGCCGGGGTCATCGGAGTAGGATTGACCTGGGGAATAGCTACCGTAACCGCTGCTGCTCACCAATGTCGGGTACGATGATGTTCCACTTGGCAGTGAGCGATCAACACTCGACTGTCCAACGACATTTTGGCGTGCTACTGCTTCGGCTTCGATCGTTCGCTGGTTGAGAATGATGGAGATAGTTTGCCCTTCGAGGGCCGCTCCCAAAGGGCTTGGTCCGGCTGTATTTAGCGGTACCTCGGAGCTGTCCAAACATTCCGGACTGGTGTAGCCGATGTATTGCAGCAGCTGAGAAAAGGAAATGTTAAGGTTGTAATTTTTTTTTGTAAATGATAATCTATTCTCTCCGCCAATACTTACATCGTCTAGCTGGTCTAAATCTGGTGCCAAATCCTTAGCAACGGGTAGCTGATGTACTGGCCGATGCCGTAGTGTGTGCCGTGGGCCGTGTGACATTGGCAGACCAATGGCAGTGGACATGAGTGGATCGATCGAAGCGCTACCACTAGCAAAATGTCTGGCAGCCACGCCACTTCCTGTCAGCTGTCCTGACACAGCCGGTAAGTTTGAAAACGCGTAGTGTCTTGACACCGGTGCTGCGCTTTGGAATGTTGCATTTCGTTCGTAATCATTCGGCACAGCCGTTGGAACCGATATAGAGGGCTCCTGGTACAGTATCGATGCATCCCAACATGCCTTTCCGTTCAGATCACGAAGCAGCAAGCGCACCTGTCGATTAGCAGTTAGCAAACCAGCCGTAGCACCACCACCAGGTAGCTTAAGGGCGGGCAGCTCAATAAAGCTGGCCACCAACTCAGGGCTCAGCATAAGCAGCTGCAGATTGGGAGACGCTAGCACGTGCTCCATCGCATCAACCCTTGCGCCGGCAATAGAGTTTTCTCGCTGAAGCATGGTAGGACCACCGGACCCCGAATGTACCGGCGCTGCTGAAGCGACCGATGTTGTCGTCATCAAATCATCCTGCTCGTCAACCAACGAGCTGAGTCGCGTTGCTCCAATGCCCATCGGGAAGTGGCCCAGATTGGTGATCAGGTGCATTGCAACAGTTTTAGCGCACAACCGAATCGCCGACTGGCAGTTGGCGATAGATTCCGAGGTTTGATACGTGCCTGGTTCGCCGAAACCACCGGCCCCACTCTCACGCACATCATCCACCACGATGGTGGAATCAAAGTCCTCGTCGGTGGTGAACAGCTTAATGCGTTCGCCGTTCTGCAATCCGGTGGCTATTTTGTAGAGAATGCGAAAAACGATCAGTATGAGCGGTTCCGATGAATCGTGATGCTTTGGTTGCTGTAAGGTGCGCACCGAGAAGGACATGCACAGCTCTCCAAGGGTCAACAGTAGCGAGGTCAGAACCGTTTTGTCTGATTCTTTCGGGTGGGGCACATTGTGAATGTCCAGCGAGAGACAGACCGTGTCAATGATCAGCTGCGGCAGACGCTCGATCTGCTCGATCCGCGCTCCCTGCTCCGCGCACAGTTTCAACGTTTCCGAAGCTAATCGAGCAATCGTATGGTGCTTGAACTGTAGGGCCTGCAGTATTACCTGGAATGCTTCACGAATGCGCGGATTCACCGTGTTCGTTACAGATTCGCGGCGCGAGCTCGATTCACTGCTGTGATGGGGAATCTTCTGCTTAAATGATGTCTCACTGTCCCCTGCACCATGCTGCGCGGTAGGATTAGTAAGGTTCTGTAGGATCCATTGACCAAGGGATGCGATCGCGATACACCGGGCCTTTGCTGTAGGTTCGCGTCGGGCACAGCGCAGTACCACATTCAGCACGTGTTCCTGTAGATCGGGACACTCCATCAGGTCGATATGCGGCTCGGACGGTTGTAGAACCGGTCCGGGAAGTGATGTCCGTGGAAAGCAGAGCAACGACCCTAGCAAACCAGCGACTTGCGCACGGGGGGCGTTTGGTCCGGTTTCGGACGATGTGAGCACCACGGTTGCTGCGTGGACCAGATCTAACAGTAGAAGAGTGTGGCCCGGCAGGAGCAGACTAAGAAATCTTGGACCACCAAGATAACGTAGCGCAGTGTAAGCCATTGCACGATCTTCACCCGTTAGAGCTTGATGCAGGGCATGGTAGAACAGTGGCAACTGATTGTTTCCCAAACTGGCACCACTTTGTACGATTGTGCACAGTAGCTGCATTGCGTACAGTTTACCCTGAGCGTACTGTGCGTCAAGAGCGAGCGCACCGTAGCACCAGGGTGCAATTAATGCAACGGGTGGAACCAGATTCGTACCAGTCGATGTAACGGAACCCGTCGAGGAGTGTCCACTACCATCGAGTGATATGCCTTGGTTCATGCGGATCTTTATCAAACTCTCCGTCATGCTCACCAAATACTGATACACCTGGGCGTGTAGCTTAGGGTTAAGGATCTTGTTGACATCCCCGAGTGCGCCGAGCATTCGGCGCCACATCACTGCTGCAACATCCGGCAGCCAACCTTTAGCCGTTCCACCCGCTAAAATCGATCGTCGGTCAGCGGTTGTTACCATCGAGGAAGAAGAACCGCCGAACGACTGAGGATCATCCTGCGTATCAATACTGGAACTGTCGGCGGTAAGCACATCGGCTATCTGCATCGGAGAGTCCTTAATCGAGCCACTCTCAATACCGCTCGAAGCCGTTGGTGACGGGCTGCGGGATCCTCCACCTTCACAGCTAGTTCCAACACGGTTGTGTCGATGGTAACCATCATCATCGGGATGACGTTTTTTCGCCGAACCACTTCCAGGTGGTCGAACCGAGTCCAGCGAAACTGCCCGTCGCAAAACACCTCCTCCTACTCCCTGCACATCACCGTCACCGAGTGGTACTTCTGTGCATTCGGAAAATGATGCCATCTCCAGATTCTCGCTGCTAATGCTCAGGAAGGTGGAAGTGTTCGAGAGCAGCCGGGAAAAGGAATGGTCAGCGATATGATGATGATCTGCTGCAGAGGTTTGCTCCTGTGCATTACCACCCATCGTAAGACCTAGGGCACCGATACGCAAACGACGACGGGCACGGGACTTACGGAACGGCGCAGACATGAGACTACCTTCGCTGTAGCTTCTATTCAGGGACGGAGTACCCGGTATACTTCTTGCATTTGGCATCCGCATTCCTCCTGCAGTAGACGAAGCCGTTGACGCTGAGTTGTTTGCGATTGGACCGCCACTAACGCTGTTAGTCAAACGATCGTCGTCCATGCCGGATCTGTTCTGAGCATTGCTGCCACTACTGCCATTTCCCGCCATATTTGTATTCACACCGTCCGTGCCTGCCAGAATGATGGCGTTACTTCCATTCGTAAACGTGATATCATGCATACCCGTAACGTGCCTATCAGAACTGCTCGCACCACCCCCTCCGATACCATCCCTGGTTGTTGGCAAACGACCACTCTCCCCAGTCGTCCAGTTGGACGGTGTTCCACGCTTTCGTTTCCCTTTCTGTTCCGCCAACCGATCCAGCGGCAAATCGGAAAGATTAATATTGTACACCTGGCGGGCTAGTACGCGCGTTAGAGTTTGCATCGTTTTATCCCACTCAACAATCAGCTCCTCTCGGTGCGTTAAAGAGGACAGAACCTTTAGGAAGCGATCCCACAGTCCGGCGTTTACCGGCACATTCGTGTGCGCTCGGATCCACGTGACGATAAGTGTTTGAAAGATGGGCTGAGCTAGCCGGCCGCCAAGATTATTCTTCTTTGCATTTGGTGGGGAGTTCTGTAGAATCACGGACGTAACCTGAAGCAACACCAGCAACAGTTGCTCCCAGGTTTTTGCCTCCATGCGCGTCTTCATTACCATGGTACGGTAAATGTTGAGCACACGCTTGCAAATATCCGTCTGCTCGTCGAGCGGTGTTGCGTATCCATCCGCATTAGTTTTTGATTGAAAGTGCAAGTTCAGGTGAGCCGTATTGACCATAAATACGTTCACCGCATTCGTCACAAACACCTGCAGTACGTTTTGTAGTCCCGCGCGAATAGAACCATTCTCCTTGGTCATCATCATTGCGCCCAAGTACGAGTCGGTGCGCAATCGTTGGCTACCCGGACGGCTGTTGCTGCCGGTGGAAGAAAGTGTGTCCATTGCGGTTGGCGCAGTAGCAGAGCCAGGACCACCGCCAGACGATCCCGCTCCAACAGGCAAAGCTTCCAGATCTGGTTCCAGCAGAAACGGTGGAGGTGGTATGCTGCTCATCCAGTCACGATACACGGAGATGGCGATACGCATTGCTTCAATCTGCGACTTGGAAGTGAATGCCATCAGAAACGCTTGGCGATATATTTCGTGCACAAAGTTGACCGTCTCGCGGCTTGAGTACAGGACGTCACGCACCAGCTGCGTCTGCGTGTAGCCCATATGCCGCAAATTGGACAGCAAACTGGCATGATCGAGTGATGCGCCTCCGGACCCCGAATACGGTTCATCCTCGATCGAAAGTATCTGCTCCAGCTTGCTGTTGACGTGCCGTTCGTGCGTATACTTTGCAATCCAAATGATGAGCACCACCACACACGAGCTCATCACCTCTTCCCGCTTCGACACACTCCGGATGACGGGAAGATCGAGCTTCGGTTCGTACACCGATGTGCTGTAGTCAAACGTGGGGCAGAACACGGGCAGATACTGTTCGCGGAACTTGGTCAGCAAAAAGTTGAACGTCCGTATGTGCCGCTGGGGACTGTTGTCGCGCCACTTCAAACACCCGCAGGACTGTACCATGCAATCGAGCAGAATTTCAAGCCCATCCCTCGGGTCGGGTGCTGCCGTCCGTTCGCTCGAGCTCGGTGGAATGAGCGGCTGTATCTCGGGTGACTTTACTGGATGTGTAGCTGTTGTGTCGTGGAACACGGATCCCCCCAGCTCGCCCTTCAAGTTTGGGTGGTTCAGCAAGTCGGTGGTGATGAACTCGCTGTCGGACGGAACGGGACCAACGGGAGCGTTTTTGCCACGCTGCGGTACAGACAGTCCCGGCACGAGCTCGGTGAACATGCCGTGAACGAAGGGTGGCGCATTATCGCCAAGCGCTTGGTACCAGAGGAGAAAGTATTTTACACCTTCGCGTCGCAGCTTTACGCTGTTGCCGTAATGCAGCAGCTTTGCCAGGATACGGCCGAGCGAGTGACATTGCCATCGTCGCTGTACTAGTTCCGGTAGTAGACATAGTATCTTGCTCAGCAGCCACAATGATCCATCCAGTTCTTCGCGATGAGTTTTATGCACTAATTGAAGTATGAGAAAGAAGGAAATATTATCATTTGTGCATCAACGCATCGGAACAAAATGTTAACTTTGAGAGACTTTTATGCGAACAGAGCAAAATACTAATAACGACGAAAATATGATAAATAAAGCAGCAAAAATGCAGATAAAAGAACAATCCATAGCTTAATGGTACGACTTACTGATGTGATGAATCATAATTCATCATTAATGTCGATAAAATGAGTACCTGATGTCGATAGATACGATGAATTATTGTTTTAAAATATCTTTTTGACGTGCAATCTTTTACGAAACATATTACATTTGGAAAAAAGCACGCTCGTGGTCTATTAGAAGAATGTTACAATTAAGAACATGCAAAAACATGGATTTAGTTATATATGCAATAGAAAAAAAAATGCATATTGAAGCTACCAAAGATTACTGCACAAACCATAGAGTTATTTTGAGCATAAAACTTGCTAATAAACCGTTTCTTTGCGCTCACTTACCAATGTGAAAGGATAGTTCTAGTACAGTATAATATATAAATACATACATTCACAGTATTTACGAAGTGTAGAATATATGTTTTTTTTTGTAGAATTTCGGTACGCATGCCATTTTGTCGGATAGTTCCAGAAATTGTTGTGTTCATGGTATTTTGAACAAAATTTAACGTGCAAGGAAAGGAGCGTTCATTTGGTATTTGCGATGTGTGTAGAATTTGATATTGCATTTTTCCGAATAAGACAGGACGGATAGACATAACATACAGAAGAAAGGGTAAAATAAGATAAAGGAAATTTAAATGATGATTCAAAGCTGTCCTCCCTGCTAGAATGCTCCCCCTACAAAAGTGCTTTTTATTGTGTATCCTGAAGTAGTTTTCTAATGGTGACACATACCACGTTAAATGCTAATGTTGCAATCTCCAAAATTGGAGTCACGGAGTGCGTGCGTGGGTGTATTGTTGCGAGAATTGAAAGTCGTATTCTAGCTACCCAGACCACGATGAACAAGAACACTTACCACGCTGCTTCAGATTCGCCTCGGCCTGGACAAAGGTATCGTAAAGGATATAGTAGACGTGACTGTAGTTAGCTTCGAACAGATTTTTGGCTTCATCGCTGTCCACATGTTCTGTAAAGGTAATCGAAAAAGGTACAAAACCCAGAAGAAAATAGCATTAGACAACATATATCTGCAGTGATGCGTTAATATTCCGCATTCGGTACTAAGTTGTACGTTCGGCAGACGTTTGATTCGCGCTGCATATTAAACAGAGAGCTTCTGTGACCATCTGTGTTGAATGTTGAGTTGCCGGTTTTCTTCCTATGTAGGTGATATTGTTTAGCATTCCTATCGGTGCGTATATGTAGTACTCTGTGCAGACTGTCCGAAGCGCGAGGGTGGGTGGTGTTGGTAGGTGAACATTAGCAAGTTATTGAGAACAGTTCTTCATCCCGGGGCCTACACGAATCGCGACGATGATGATGCTCAAACAATGGATACAACTTTTCACATCACATTCTCGCTCGTCTGCGTACGGCGTAGCAAACCATGAACTTGTGTAGTAAATGGATTGTTTACGTTTTTTATCTTCTCACTCTCGCGAGCTTGTCGAAATGCTCTTGGCGCTCTCGCAACAGTAGTTGTCTGAGCTACAATAGGCAGGCGAACATTTTCTCACTGCTGCCGCCGCTGCTGCTGCTGCTGTTTAGTATCCCGTCTTTCCTATTGCTTATACCACATCTTTCGCTAAGAGCTAGCCCCACCATGCTCTTTTCGCTCGATGGCACCCCACTGCCACCGCAACCGCTAGGTAGACAGCATAGTGCAGCCCGCACAAGCATGAACAATCTAATTGTTTGGCAACGTGTGTGCGTACCAGGAGGCGCCCGTACCGTGGTGGGTGTGCATACTCCAGAAACGGGATAGGTTCATGTGTTTCACCTCGTTACCCGTGACTCGTCATCAGCAGCACGATCAGCAGGCTAGAACCTGCGGTAATATGAAGAAAGGGGTGGAAGAGATTGGAAATATCGCACACAGGTGTGATTCACGTCGAGCACTTTCCCTGTTCACGTTCCAGCACCATCACGCCCCCGCTGGCTACGTGTACCGTACACTGCTAGGATATGTAAATGAGCCAGCAATACCCGCCACCATCGTGCATCTCCGAACGGGGAGGAAATCGATTTAAACCAGAAACATCATCACCCTACAAAAGCAAATTAAATTTATCTATATGCCGTGCCCCTTGCCCATCGCTTACCGAGTATCGTTTTCAGGTGCCGCAGACGAGCAGCAGAATCTTTCTTGCTGTCTTGTATTTTTTGGGTCGACTTTTTCAAATCAATATTGGCCTTTTTGGTAAACATGTTGGAAACGGGATGGTGGTACTTTTACGCCTTGCTACACCATTTAAGACACCCAATAATGCACAACAATCACACGACGGGACAGCCCGACGCCACAATCGCCACAATAATTCACTAGCAAGTACTCCCAGAAGTAGTATAAGCACACACACACGCAATTCGCCTAGTCGAGCGATCGAGCAAACAAAAACAAATCCTCCATGGTGGGCGACGGAAACGGAACACGGCTCACACACACTAACAATCGCAACAAAAGCGGGACAAGTGCATAGTTTTACACCTGATGCATTTTTGGTAGGTTGTTTAGCACGGTACAGAGCTTGCCACTTCGCGCTACTGAACTGATGGAAACCATCTGAAAACACTGATTTCACGACCCAGCAGACACGCACGCACGCACGGGAGCAACGTTGTTGCGGCCGAGTTGCTTTTCCAAAAAACTGTGTTTCGTTTCTCCTGACTACATCATCGTAGGTGATGAGGCTAGATCGCTTGGTTTATTACTTGGCGCTTCTGGGTCGGTGTGTCGAGTGCGAGTTGGTTGGAAGGGAGAAAATAGTGGTGGGAGCACGGAATCGAAACTACCCGATTCCAACTCTGGAATCGATTCCTACACCGGAATTTACCCCGAAATGACCTCCGGTATCTGAATTAATTTCCGAGAAGATCTTTATAAATGTTGAACTAAACATTTTAAAATATTATTCCGTCAGCTCGGTGGTTTGATTGGTAGCGGCAGAGGCTTGTATCATACGATAAGGCCAGATGTTGCATCGAATCCCGTTCGGAACACTTCCGCCCCTCACACGCAGGATTGGCTATCCTGCTATGGTTACACCAAGACCCCCTTATGCAGGATTAATAATCTGGTTATGGATGAGGGAACATTCAGACACAGAAAAAGCCAAGGCACATTAGAGCTCTGGTTAGGACCTTACTGGGTTATTGTGCCATCCAAGAAATATTGTTCCGGAGCCGAAAGTTGATTCAATTTCGGAGTTGATTCCGGACCCAATTCCAGAGACTGATTTGGGAGTAAATTCCGGATCCAATTATGAAAAATGACTTCGAGTTTAGTCTACGGAATCGATTCCGACAAAACCCGTAGATAGCCGAAATCAATTAATTTTTCATTTTACCCATCACTAGGAGAAAAGATTGGTGAAAATTGTGTATTTTTTTAAACATTCACGAAGACAGTTTTAAATATGTTGCCATGTTAAATGTAATAAGTTAACAGAATTGTTATTTTATGTTTGGAATCTGTTGTGGAAAGCTTCACCAGGCCCATTCACACGGTGGTCAATATCGGAACCAGTGTTTGCCGGTTGCGTAAACACAAAACTTCTATTCGCGGTCAGGTTTTGGATGTAAACAACAAACAGATGATAGATACGTTAGTTAATCGCTTGCTCCCGCGTTATCAATCATGTTAAAAGCAACCTTTGCATTAAACGCAAACAGAAGATGTTTGTCTTCGGCGCTCTATTTAACCGGTGACAAGGCACGGGAACAATTTGCGGTGCTAGTACCTTACCTTGATTTCAAGCACAAGCTGGGTGATTTAGAGCGCCTGAAACGTAACATCCGGCTACGGAGGAATCCACTGGACTGTGACAATCTCATACGGCAATGGGAACTGTACCGAGACGTGGAGAAGCGCAAGCGAGAAATCGAACAGTGTCGAGTGGAGCTACAGAAGCGCATCCAACAGACGACCTGCCCACAGGAACAGCAGCAGCTCAAGGCACGTGCCATCCTTGCACGGGATGATTTGAAAATGCTCAAAGAGCAAAGCTACCAAGTGGCGGATGCATTTATTGCCAACAATTTCCTATCCATCCCGAACGATCTTCACGAACATACACCGGATAAGGAGATGAAATGTATATACGAAAAACCAGCACTTGCTAACCCAGCGAATCAATCAAGCAATGTGGACCTGGCACAGGAACAACTGGAAGAATTTGGCCCTGCATGTCTATATATGACCGGAGATGCAGCCTGGATGGACCTTCGATTGCCGATGTTTTGTAGCGAACTGTTTCGGCAGAACAAATGCATCCTGTTCTGCAATCCTGACTTTGTGCGGAGCTTTTTGGTGGAGGCAGCTATGGTCGATAAGGAGTCGTTGTTTCTGGTACGGGAGGAGGACGAACCGGAGGATAAGGTGAATCTGCTGCACCTATGTGGCGGAGGATCGCTGCTCAGCTTCCTTGGTTACTTCACCAAACTGTCCGTATTTCCTTCCGCACTGCCACTGCGACTAGTTGCAAGCGGCAAGCGGTACCATTTCGAGCGTGCACAGTCGAACGAGGTCCAGGTCTTTGGAGCGCACATATCGGCCGAGGGTGCCGAGGAAATGTTTGACGAAATGGTACAGACGGCTCGACACTTTTACGACCAGTTGCCGGTCGGTTATCGGGTTGTACAGGTAGCAGCTCCCAATCTTCGACCAATCGAATCGATGCGCGTGGACATTGAACTGCTTGATGGGCGCAACCAAAGGTACGTCAAGGTGGGCGAGTTGGGATATTACAGCGACTTTCTCAGCAAACGAATCGCCTTCATCTACCACGAGGGTAAGGTGCAAAGGTTTCCACATGTGATCGCGGGCACAGTAATGAGCACGCTAGAACTGATCAAGCTGCTCCTGGGCAACGGCATAACGATGCAGGATTTACCAAAGCTTAATACGTTCGTAGAGAAATAAAGCATTTAAGCATCTTCATACCGTTTGAGTAGCACTTTAATTCTCATGTATGACTGTTTATATAACTCTTAACACTATCTCAGTAGGTACATGTTGCAATAATAATCTCCAGAAACTATAACACTCAACAAACACTGTATATACTACCCAACAAATGTTTCACCCTCTGTCGTTAATTTAGATAAGTTCTGATTGTAACTGTCTGTAGACTTATCTATCCACCGTATTGATATGGCTCTTGTATGCTTGGCAAATTCCCGGGAAGTCCTTCGGCCGTCCATGTTTGGACGGTGTTGTTAGCGGTCAGGAGTATAAGATGCTGGTACTTTGAAAACAGAGCGCTGAAAGGAAAGAAAAATTTAAGGTCAGTTATAGTTTGAGAACTACCTTTGAGATTAACCACATACCACTTAATGGTACCGTTCGCTTCAACATTGACCTCACGCAGGAGTGCCAAGTTCCAGCTAGAGTAGAATCGCACTATACCACTCTCGAGTGCGACCACGATACAATTCACACCGCATCCTTCCTTTACCGAAGAGTAAGTTATCGTCTGTACTGGACTCTCAACAAACACGTGCTCTACGTACTGAGCGTTGATCGTGTAAAGCCGCAGTTGGTCGCGCCGATTAGTGTCCATCGTGATGTTCACATAGTCGGCATTATAGTTTTCTGTTACCTCAAAACTATCGTCCTCCTCTACCAACGTTGCACTGCTCCACGATTCCTGCCCACCCGTTGCCGTTGCTGGACCTTGCCGTGTACCAGCATTGGCCGAGTGCACCAGCACAATGTCCCCCAGTGTTGGACTGATGGCAACGTGGCTTATCATCGAATGCAGCATATTAACCGGTTTGGGAATTTCTCGAACGTACATCAAACTGTTCACATCCCAAATGGCTGCACACCCGTCGAGGGATACGCTCACGGCGATTTTGTACTCCATCGATACACGTATCGCACTGATCGGTGCCCGATGCTTGAGCAACTGAATGGGGTAAGCCCATTCTATCTGATCGTGATCGTGCAGCAGGTGTGATTCTTGTTGTGATTGGGTCTGTTGCTGCTGCTGCTCATCCGGATCCATTTCCAGCCGTCGCCTCAGATTGGCACTCTTCCGATCGATCCACCGGCGGAATGAGCTAGATCGCGATCGTGACATCATCGCGACGGACGGTTGCATGTGCTGGTTAAAGAATGAAGCTCTTCTCCTTCGCGATCGTTGCTGAAATACAACGATACGGCCAGAAAGGTGACCAAAAAAGATACTCGAACAGTGCCCATCGGTCCCACAGGCCGTGATAGGATCGTAGGCATTACTATTGCTACCGTAGAATAGTTCCCTCGGGCGCTCCGTTGAACCCATGGTGTCTTGAAGCAATCGTATACGCAGACGATCATCCGTTTCACCCCAACTGATCGTGTAATGCTTTTTCGCTCCCGTACCTTGAGCTGTGGCACAGAATACGTTCATCTTCTCCGGCAAAACGTAAACTCTATCTCCATCGAGCGTGGCTAGAGAGGCTGGAGAAAGGATACCTCGATCGGCCACGATTGCACAGAACGACTCCTTCGCACTCTTTTCCCACACTTCGGCAAGCTTTGGATCGGACAGTATAGGGCTGCCACAGTATAGTCCCCACCGTAGCCCGATCACGCTTTCCAGTACTTTCGGTGGGTTGGCTATGAGCGGATTCATGGCCGGTGGAGGATGCGGAGTGTCAAACAGCCGACGCGGCATCTGTCCGTACGTTTTCACCATCGTTTCCAGAGCTAGCTTCATGACCGGATCGTCGATATCGGATGCTGTAAAGTCACAGTACGTAGCGGGATGGAACACGTTGATGGCATCGATTGCCGCCTGCCCTGTCTGCTTGTAGCCGAAGATTAAATCAATCCAGTGGCTTAACTGCCGACGTACAATATTTGCCTCCAGTGCCTGGCGATGAATGAGCACGAAAAGCCGGGGGGACGAGCTACACCACGCCGGTAGCTCCACATGATTGACTGGTTCGCCGGACTGACGCGTACCGAAATCGAATCCCTCCTGGTTTTCCAGAAACTCGGGAAAGGTGAAAAATTCCGGTATCAATTCCTTCACATCCGTTGGCGAATCCTTACTTGCAAGATTCCACGTCGTTTGCAGCGAGTGGAAAGTTCGGTCCGGTATATCGAAGCTGTCGTCTTGATACTGCAGAAACAGTGAGGTGAACGGAAGTACACGCACTAGAAAGTGCAACACCGTCCCGGAGTTGGAGTAATGCGAGCTATAATGGTATGGTTGTATTTTCCGCCGTCCACCATTCGGATCGCCACTCTCCGCCTGCCGCAGATGGTTGTAGTTGTTGATGTAATGTTTTTCCAGCTCACGATGCTGCACGGCGATCGGTTTTTCCAGCACGCGGAAGCTTCGTTCCGCCAGCAGATCAAGCGTTCGTGTGTCATAGTTTGCCAGCACCCAGGGAAAAACGGGATACTGCATAAGATCGTGATGCGTTCGTCCTGAAATCTGATTCAATAGCATTAGGTACTCCCAGTTGGAAAGTGCGCCTTCGCGCCATTGCTGCGTATAGTGGTCCAGTTCCTGTCGACCACACCGTACCACGAGATCATGGAAAAAGCTTTCAAACGTATCCCTTTCGCTTGGATCACGATGAAATACGATGAACAGGGATTTACCGCACTTGAGAAACACTTCCACCGCAGATTCCTGATGCTCATAGCGCTTAGTCCATATCTTGGTAATATCATGCAAATCGTATATCTCTAGTTCGCCCGCTTCGTACGGCTTCAGTACCAGCTCCGTGCTTGTTATGATGCACTCGCACTCCTGCTCATAGCTCGGCGACGTTTTACGCACTGTGAACGTGTACAGTACCTGATCCTCTACCGAATATTCGTGTCGATAGTCATTCGAGAAAAGGTACGCCAGCAAAGGTGTCTGTTCACGTCCGTCTTCTGCTCCGTGTTTGCTCTCTGGCAATGTTTCCTTCAACAAAAAGCGACGATCAATAGCCATCCGGCAGCGCCGCATACGCTTCAGCGCCATATCCGGCCCATACGTGTCATCCAGCTCCCAGGAGCTGGGGTACAGTCGGGCATTGTACCACGGTGCGTCCTCGTGCGTCATACGTTCGACCAGCTGATGCCACTGTTCGTAAAATCGGTAATCATTATCCTTTCGCAGCTGTATGATCAGCTCTTTGCGCAACCTGTTCTGCTTTTCCACACTGTTTCGAGTTATCTGCATAGCCGCAACCGTGCAAGAGTAGATAAGTTTTTCCTGCCGTGCGATCGATTTCATTATCGTCTGCTCCTGATCGTTCAAGCTGATTGCGCGATGGTATTCAAAATCTTTCAAAGTTTGCGTCAGATTCCAGCTGGCGCCGTGCGATAGGCCTCCATCAATCGATTGATAGAACGTGTTCACCAGCCGTAAATCTTCCAGCGGAATGTGCTTTTGATTGAGCAGCAATATACTCTGCACAAACACTTTCAACATTTTCACGTCGCAGATTGCGGACAAGTGGTTGCCACCACTTTCCAGATACTGGCCCAGCTGTCGGATGGTGTAGATTTTAAGACGAATCGAGCGTTTAGGTAGCAGACACCAGAGGATAATGTTGCCACCGCGCGGATTACCGTTCAACGTACGGTTCATCAGGTGGCGAATGAGAGCCATTTCCGGATCGGACAGATCACCCTCGGGATCACTGTTGGTGACGAACTGAATCGCCTTGTCGTGGAGTCGATTAAAGCGCGTCTTAATTTCAGATTTAGAAAGATCGCACCCTACAAGCTCAACGGTGAACGCTGCAAAAAGAACAAATATGTGGTGAAGAGGGTAAGTAAACTACAATCATACGATCTACTTACATGTGTTCTTGTGTCCAATAATGGACTGTTTTGGGCGAAAGATGAATATCTGGAGAACATTCCGCAGCAGCGAAGCGTGAAGATCGCGCACCGCCCTTGTTACACGTTCGTTCTTGTGCTTTTGTGCCACCGTTAGTCCGTTTAGCAGATCCCAAAAGGGCTGCAAAGAGATTAAACATAGATTTGCCCATGAAATGTGCTAGCTCTTTAGTAAATTCCACCATGTACCGCTGGCACTTACATTAGCAACGTTGCTCAGTATCATGAGGTGTGAAAAACTGGTCAGAAACTCCAGCAAATAAATTCGACTTTCCTCCCGTATTAGTTCTTCCTTTTCGTGCATTTTCACTGCCGTCTTCACCAAAGCCCACACTAGCCCATTATCGATCATATGCTGCGCGGCTCGCCGCCGATGCTTGGTACAGACGTACTCAATCACGTGCAGCGTACTGCGGAATAGCGTTGGATCAATGTGCGCTTGAATGAGAATAGCTATCAACACGTTCAACCCGTTCTCCCGTACTATTTCGACCGAACGATCCTGCAAAAGCGTCGCCAGTGGATGATCCTCTCCGCGATCCATCGCCAGCGGTGCGTGTGATTTCGTGATCCACCGATAGCAACTACCCAACAGCTCCGCATTAACGCTGTGCGTGCCGATTTGATTGGCTAGATGATACCAAAACACTTTCGACTGTTCCTCACTGTACTGTTGCAACATTGATCCTCCTCCGCCGGATTGTGCTATGGTGCCACCCGCCATGTTACCACTCCCTGCTGATCGAGCCCCATCAATTCGATCATCAATTACGGCTACCAGATTAAGCAACATGGTACGGATGCGAATGTTCCCATTGTTCGCTAGGATGAGCAGTGTTTCAAGGATACGATTTTCACCACTCAAAAATTTGCACGTCTCACTGTCCGGCAGGATCAACAGAAAATCGCACATGACACGCAGGAAGCTTTCTTGTAAAAAGTCGTTGCCGGTGGCGAAATAGTTTTGTTCGAAGAATTTGTACCTTATCGTAGAGGACGTCACGGGCGAGGAGGTCGTCGGTGCGCTTTGCGATTGGTGTTGCTGTTGACCGACACTATGCCGACTTTGGTCATTTCGCGAGCTACACGATACTCTCGGTGATCCGTTGGCAAGTCGGGGTGATCCGATCTGCTTTTTCCTGCCGGCAGAGGATGCTCTAATGTTTGGTGTGCTTTTCAAACGCCTTAGTTTGCGTTTGCTGCTACCCCTGTCGATGCTATCAAGTAAACTCTTTCGGCGCAGTTTTCCTTCCGCTATGGCTTTGTTGAGCTTTTCGTAATACTCTTCCATTCCAAAACCGCCACCACCATCTGTTGAATTCAGTTTCGCACTTTTCGGAGCGTTTGGACTACGGGTCTTTTCCTCGGACGAAGCGGTAGTGTTCATGCTGCTATTCGCATTCATCGAAACGGCCTGGCTTGTGTCGATGATGAAGCTGGTCGTAGCCGACTCAAATGAACTGTTACCACCCGAAACAATCGTGAGCGGTATAATCTTCCGCAACTGTGATTGCGGTCGAAGACGTCGATCGCGTAGTTGCAGCTTTGGTGTAGATGGTCCACTACTGCCCGCACCACTACTACTAGTCACTGTCCGGTCAGCTCGCTTTCCTCCACCGCCGAACTGGTTGGGGCTTATGTTGAAGTAAAACTTTTGCCGATCGTGCGTCACGTAGCTATCGGTGGGCTTGTGCATCAGAAGCAACAGTTCCATTATTTCATTCAGCAGTGCCACCTTCGGTGGCGTCGGTGAGAGTATCGCAATTAGCGATACGAGCAGATCGGCCGCGCTGCGCGATATTTTTACCGTTTTGGCCGGAATGACAAAATTTACACGACAAAAATCGATCAATGCCGACACGAGGGACGCATCCTGCAAGCGCTGACAGTTGTACATCATGCCGGGATGCTTGTCCCGTGTGGCGGTAGCAAGCGTCGATAGCAGCAGATCAAGCACTTCCTCCGACTGATCAATCCAAATTTGGAAATTTTCCAACAGGAACGTGATCATCCCGGGATAGCGGATGCGGGCCGATGAAGTTGCTAATACGCGATATTGATCACCGCGCTTCGCCACGATCGGCTGATCGAACGCCACTTCCAGCAGAGCCGTCAGCAGCGCAATGTCCTTGTGGCACTTTTTGTTCTTCAGCACCACTCCGACCAACTCGAGATAATTGCACTGGATAAATTCGTTGAAAAAATCATGATTACAGTGTGCAACTCGAAGGAGCAGCTTGAGTGCAGCGACCTGCAATGCGGGCAAATCGCTAATTTCTACTACACGCGCGAAACATACGAGCATGACGGACACACCACCGACGACCAGTAACGAACGTTGCAGCGATTCAATTTCTATAGATCTCAGCTTCCCTGCGTATGACATCAGGCCAATGTTTTGATGGCGACCGACGAACGCTTCCAGTTTGTGAGCAGTCAGATAACCGAGATGCGTTTTTTCTAAAAGCTGCAGCGAAGCCACCGTCCGAAGACTGTCCGTGGATAATTTCGATAAGTTCAGTGTACCATAGTTTGGGATCATATAACCGGTTGCGAAAGCTACCAAGCTTGTAACATTTGGACCGATAGCGTAAAGGTTCGCCAAAACGGCCTCATCCGCAAGGCACCTGGTAAACAGGTGCACACCTGACAGACCGTATCCAACGGAACACTCGTTTTTTTCGCTGGCTCGATGACCCACCGAAAGGAAGGTCAAATCAGTGTCGATGTGTATCTTGCAAGGATTTGGAAGTGAAAGCTGTGCCAACTGTTGCACACCATCGTAGGTAACCGTTACCTGAACGGTTTCATCGCTCTGTTGTACAGCAAATGTTAGCATGGACCAGCAGCCTTCTGGTACGCACCAATCTTGCCCAACTGTACATTGGCGCAAAAGGACATCCGTCGTTGTTGCAGGGCCGCTGCATTTCGATGCTAGTGGATCGATATTATTCTCGGCCGGATTCTTGCGGGACTGTCCAACGGGTAACTGCTTGAAGCAATAAACGCACTGTGCACGTGGTGTATCCAGCATGAACGTGTGTGATGCTGGTTCTGTCATACCACGGAGCAGGTGTTTGTACATCCACAAGTGCTGCATTTCCTTTGTGCAGTTTTCGCAGCATTCCGATCTGCTGGTCGCTTTGCTCATATATTGCCTTGTATTCGTCGGTGTGATCAGAAGATCCGGCTTACTGAACCGTACCACTAGCTGGCGTTGAGAGTTGAAGTATATTGATAGCATTTGCTTTTCACTGCCCACCGAAACCAGATGCGTAAAGTCGGTCTGCTGCCGGTCGGCTAGCTGCGCCACTCGAACCCACAGCGAAACGGTAAATCCATTGCCATGCCATGGGTAAAAGTTTGCATAGTTCAACGGTACGATGGTAGCAGCGTCCGTCAGCCCGCTGCGTACATTGAAAAATTGGTGGTGTTCCCGCAGAAACGTGATCTTTTTCGCCAACAGTACATCGCAGGAGGAAGAAAAGGTGCAATCTGCCCGAAGCGCTGGGAATTGAACACACTGGTAACACTCTAGACCGGAACCAGCTTCAAAAAGATTCACCAGTTTAGTGAGTAGCAGTTGTACCGGCGGATCCTTGTGACCTAGCAACTGCACAAATTTCATCAACACTTCCGGAACGTTCAGATCAACGATCAGATCAACGATCGCTGCCTGTAACTCTTTGAGCCGCACGTCACTCGTTTGCAGAACCAACGCAAACCCGCGAATCAGGTAGAGTGAACCACCGAGATAGTTACGAATCATATTCAGCTTCACTACCATCTGCGCCAGCACCGGACACCAGTGTTCGGGACGTTCAACGCACCGGTTCGAAAGTTCAACCAGTATCTCCGTCACAATGGTACAGATTTGTTCGTTTATTAAACGGTTTGCGTTGCAAGGCTTCAGCATGGACTCCTTTCTCGTGAGCAGCTCCGTCGGGGAGTAGAGGTCAATCTCTACATCACCCTCGTAACCATCCTCCCGCGCCGTTGTAAACGATTCATCCGTTGAGCTTAAATCATCCGCCTCTTCGTCGTGGTTTAAGGGCACCGATAATGGATCTCCCTCAAGATCGTACAACTGCATTTTAGCAAAGGAACTCCGTTCTGCGTCAATACTCTGTTCCACAAAGTTCGGTGGTGAGGTTATTTCTTTTCTCATTTCTGCTACCTTTAGCAATGCGTGCAGTACGTTAATGACGTTGTTCGCTGTACTGGGGCAGTCCCAGTGCTTGGTGGCACAATTTAACAGCATCTTTTTCAACTCCAGTAGCGCAACCTGCATCGCGTTTGCTGCAATGGAAACACAAATGAAATCGTCAAACGCAAATCGTTTAATTTCTACACCAAATTTTACATTTTTCTGCTCTATTCGTGGATGGAAACTTGTAGCACAGTGTTTATATCGGGAGCTAACGAGCAATGCGAAAGGTTGTATGTGTGCACTCATTTGTAGGGTTTCGGTGAATAGTTTCGAATCTTACACGCAACACCCTACATAGGAACACCATACGATAGCAAGAAAGAAAAGCGCAAAGAAACATCCAGATCGAATTGCATCCGTTGCAAAACCTCCTACCCTGCACACCTTGAACACACCAAGCAGTTAGTTCAACACTTACCTAGCTCCAGTTTTAGGTTTTCACGGTCCTCAATACCGCCTGGCACGCTAATCATAAGCAGCTGCATCGAAGCCATGATAACTTCCAGTAGGCTGGTTACTTTTTTCCTTATCGTTGGACTGCCCGTGTCGATCAGCAGCTTTCTAGCGCCCTCCGGTAAGCTCTGTATGCGACGTTCCATTGATTCTGAATCGTCAGATCCTCCCAGAATATCTTCCATCAAATTGCTTAGCATCTGCCGTATGTTGAACAGCTCTGCCAGGGACCACTTCTTTTCAAGCTTACTTGAGCTACTGACGGTTAGTTGACCGTTGGCTTCCCTTTGCCATTCTTCGTTGATCGTTGCAAGCTGCAGTTCACGAAGGAAAGAAAAATCGTCCTCTTCATCTAGTATCCCGACGATTGGGGAAGGACTGGATCCTAAATCGTTGGTGAGATTGCTGGTTGCACTAAGGTACAGGCTGGCGCTACACGGCATCGAACCGTCGATGAGTTGATCGTCAAAGTGAAAGATGTTCAAAACGCTTCTCCGCTCCGGTTCGTAACGCTGCAGGTCTTCGGTGTGGTGTGTAAGCTTAAACAGGGCGGTACATTCTTTCACGATTTGCACCGGTATTGGGTTCTGTGGCGAATTTGGCACATTGCGGAAAAGACATAAAATCGCTAGGTTGTGCGTTAGGTTGAGAAATTGTCGCACTCCGTTTAGGCCGTCGTAACGCCGCAGGAATAGCAAGCGAAAGCGTTCACTTTCTCTCATCAGCTGGCGTACCGTTTTCCAATGCTCTTGGTGCAGTTGAAGTACGGTTTCTAGAGAATTTTCTCGCTTTAAACACATGGTGCTCGAGAGTTTTACAAGAGGTTTTAGTGAAATATCCACCTTACTAGCAGAAATTGATGTGAATAGGCAAGCGATGTATGCCATCTCTTCATTCAAGTTACAGAACAATATATCGGCCAGCTTTTGCTCAAATTCCTCCGACAAAGAACCACCACGTAAACCGATCGTCATGATAAGATGCATGCAGTGAGAAAATTCAATCCGTGCACTAAGCACCCGTAACAGATCCAATATTTCCTCTCGATAGAATAGACTCATCTCACGTGTCTCCTGTTTCATTACGATACGACACACAATCAGCAAACATGCGTTTACTATCTCCTTACCACCGTCGTCCTCGAAGAACGATTGCTGTTCCGTCTCCCTTTGTTCCTTCATATGGGCAAGTTCTTCCTGCAGTTGCTTTAGAACCAATTCTTGCAATACAAACGTTTGCAAATTGTACGGTATTATCCGGACGATATCTAGCAGATACCGCAGGAACATTGGCATTCGCGAACGATTCTCCTCTCGCTTGAACTCATCAAACACTTCGCGATGTTTGCGCGTGAACTGCTCGTAAAACGTATTGGCTGCACGGTCCGATTCGCACGTTTCACACTGCGATCGATTGAAAATCGCTTGAGCCACCACCCGGCTGGCAAAGTTGAGACGCAGCTTGGGTATCAACTCACCTTTCGACAGTTTCAACAGTACCTCTAGCGTGTGTGCATTCGTGTTGCAGCAGCAAAGTTGATACACTTTAAAGAAGTTCACCATCAGCCGCTGGTCGGAGTGTTTGACATGCGGGAATAGATTGAGCAGTAGATTTTCGAGTGCACACACGTACCCGCCACGTGCATCTTGTCGCGCATGGTGCAACCGGAACCGCCCCTTCCGTGTCTTTCTGTAGCTGGCCCTAGTCGGGGTAAGAACGTTAATGAAATTCTGCATCATTTTTATCAAAATCTCTATCAATCCGGATGAGTAGCTGGGAGTCGTTTGTATCCACGAAGCCACTCGATCATATCGATTGTTGTTGTTGGACGTCCCGCGCCACTGACGTGATCCGTATTGCAAGAAGCTATACGTATGCTTAACGATTTCAAGATTATTTTCCAGCAGCTTGAAGATCGTCAGAAACTTCTGTTCGCTAATGGAATTGCGACAAAAGTGCAGAAACGTTTGGTTCACCACGACAACGATCGTGTAAACAAGATTGTAAGCAAACTCAGACGAAAGTGCGTCGGATCCTCGTTCGTCTATCTCTTCCTTAAGCAGTCCGATCATATCCACCGCCATAGATCGTAGATTTAGATCATTCACATCAAGCGTTTCGAGAAAGAATATATTATTTAAACACAGCATCACAATGCCTAGAAGTTTATGGCGAATAATGTGTCGATTTGCTAAGTTTTCCTCTAACTGCTCTGAACGTTTTAGCTGTTCCAAGGCTACCCGTAAACAGGACACTGTAACTGAGTTTTCATCGATAGTGAGCACATTTTCGTGCATGATCAAGCTTTCCAGTAGATTCAGAACGGTAAGTGTGAACTGATCTTGTGATAGTGTTTTCGAATCGCTAACACGGGTACGATGTAGGAGCTGCATTGCATTTGCATAATCGGACGTAGTGGCAAACGATTTTGGTCCACTCAGCTGGCGTATAAAGGTAGCCGGCGTTGCAACGGATCTTTCCTGTGTGTTTGAATGCGATCGAAGTAGCCCATGGATTGATCCTCCATTTGGCAGGTTTCTTACAGAATTCTCGGCATGCCAGTCATTGCTGTACGTTTGTAGTTTTAACACGTTGCGTAAAAACTCGCCATATCCTGACTGGAGCTGAAGCGCATTGCGCGAAAGGGAACCTTCCGTCGTGTTCCACTTTGTCGTTGGAAGAATGCGTACAAGCAATGCCGCTATTTCTCTACTGTTTGCGATATCCTACACATAAGTTATTAGAGCAAACGAAAGGGACTATGAGTTAATTACGCTGAACTCTAGTTCTTATGCTGTGCCATCATACCTTGGCGCCAATTTCGGACAGGGTTCTTAGTAACAGGCCGCCTATATCGTTGAGAAAAAAGTCTTTCAACCACTGACAACGGGTTTCACTGCTATCTGCGTGAAGAAGTAACTCTGTCTGTGGAGATAATTTAAAAAAGATAAGAAAACAGCTTGCGGTCGGTAAGATGTAGGGCAGTGATTATATCCATCTTTGCCGGTTGCCCTCAACCAACATACCGATTTTGGTGGACAAAATGGTATGTTTTAATTATGCAGTGACACATGTCAACGTACCTCTTCCTCATCGGAATTGCCATCTATCTTGCTGGATCGCTCCTTTCCAGGGTTTGCATTACGGACAGTAGAAGAGGTGGTGGTGGAAGTGGAAAATTTATTGCCAGCTCCAACCGTAGTAGATGTTGAATCAGCTCGAGCGTATCGTTTTACAGTGGGATCACAGATTTCGTATATCAATAAAAGAAGCTGTCGTGATAAGGCGGAAGTTATGTTCTCGTGCCGGCTGTTTCGCGTCGATTCGTACATCCATCCATACATGAATAAGCATGGGAGGAGACAAAAGAGAAAGGAAGACAGGGGGAAAAACATACACATCATAGATTAAGAATACAGCATTCATCCAGCGATTGAATCATCTCTCCGCGTAAACTTATCTCCCAAACGCGAGACAAGCCCTATTGCCCGAGTCCAGTCAAACTGGTATAACTGCTTCCGGAAGATGATAAGAAAACCGGCTCCAGTGACGATGCTGCTACTTACTTCAAGCGATCGAGCTGTAAGCGAGCCTCATCGCTAAGCTGGTTGAATCCTTCGAGGAACTGTTCTATCTCGGCCTTTCGCTGAAAACAACCAGACGCAGTATACGCAATGAGTCAATGAACGACATTTGATTGGGGGATGCGGAGAACATGTATGTGGCCTCTTTATACCTACCTGGTAAATGTCCTCCGACGAGTGGCTGTCGTAAATTTGAGCCCACAGCTCGCACAATTGACCGATGGCACGACCGTGTTCGGTCGACTCTAACGCCATGATCGCTGGAGACGTTGCGGTTTGTTTACCATACGGAGGGAGGGTTTAATTTGCACCTGGCTTATGGATACGGTATATATATGTTTGCACACGACACTACACAAGGTCAATATTTACGAACTGTCGCTACACACTACTTTCTTGCAAACGCGATCCTTACCGTCGTTGATTGTAATTGACGATCACCTTAACCAGTACTTGCAGGACGCACCGTCCGAATTGTACAAGATTAAGAGGCACTAAAATCAACGGCAGACATCACAGTTCACATTGGATTTGGAAAATAACAATGGTCCAGTTCAAAAGTCAGCTGGACGGACAGCAGCAACAACAACAACAACAACAACAGCAGCAGTAACAGAACACAGAACGAACGAAACACCTCCTTTTCTTAACCCACTCTGAGCTAAAGTAACTTTCACGAACAGCTACCCATCGTTCTGGTATGTGTCCCTCGTGTGATTGCACTCCGTTGGGTTTCGCAGTAAAGCTGCACTGTTGTTGGTTCTTATTTTTCTTCTTAGCGAGCTACAAACAAAAGATACGACGCGTACACTGACTGCTTGCTGCCGTACTGGCCTTACCTATTGCGTAGGATTTTGGCTGCCGTCACAAGGCGCACAAAGTGTATCGAACGCGCCAAGGGGTGGTTCGCGGGTACGCGGGACCACGCAAGGGCAGACTTTGTTTTGATTTCATTTCGTCACACACTTGTTTTATACCTTTTCACTTACACCAGCAAACCGTCTCTTACCACTACTACGATGGTTGCTGCGCATACTACCTCGAGTCGAATACTTGCAGGGAACGGAGCAGGTGTATCTTTTCTTCTACTTGTTCAATATTGTAATCCGAGTTATTTCGTGTCACCATACATTGGAGCTTTTTTATTCCTTGCAGATTTTTGATCCTGTTGTGTTCTTCGAAATAGAAGCCACATTACACGACTGCCGCTCCCGATCACATACCCACAACTGAAAACAATCATCATTCTTAAACAACTATTTTTATAAATCGAAAGAACCATTTCGTTATCCGATCGTGCATTCACCGGACAAAGGCCCACAGCATGCTACCCTACATTCGTTGCGAGTTTTGATTTGCGGCTACCGTGCGCAGATTACCGTACACCTTACTGGCCGGCGAGCCCAGAATTAGATGGCTGAGGGCGCGTTTGGCATGCTGAATGTACTTGTAGCTGCCCATGATGTGAATTTTCGAATCCTGCAGTACGATGCGCGTTTTGGTCGTGTTTTCTACGGTAAACTTGGTCCGGCCACCCTTTCCCGCCAGCCGACCGATTGCACGACTCAGATGGTCACCCTTAAGCGCTTTCACATCCGTTACATCGAAGCTTTCGATGAACAAATCGTCCAGTCGGATTAGTGCCAGTGCGTCCTCAACCTCGAAACCGAGTGCAAAGGCGCGCACAAAGTCGGCCGCCTTTTGCAAGTATGTTGGGTCGGGTGTTTCAGCAGTTGTCTTTATTTCTACCTGCGGGGTGGATAACGTTACTGAGTGAAAACTTAATCATTATTGGAATGTACAGTATCGTAGTGAGGATCGACGCACCTGACTTTGCTTGACATTGTATCGTATCATCAAGGACAGTTGTTCTACAATAGGGGTGAATATTTTCATCCATTGTTCTTTCAGCGCTGTTTTTCTGTAGAGGGAGAGAGAGAACCAAACATTAGTTTGTGTTATGAGATCCCTGCACCGACTTGCTTACCGTGTACGAGGAATAAAAACTTTTCTCAGTTCTTTTGACTGCTTCCGTGCATGCTTCTTTTCTGTATTCTCTTGCGGAACACCATCAACAGCTAAATCCACATCCATTGCTGTGTCCTTTCACTTTATGTTACACCTTCCAAATTAGCAAATTATAGAAGAAAAGCAATATTGTTGCTGTCCCGGGAAGGATGCCGACGATGAAGAAAGATCCAAGCACACGCGGTTTTGTTTAGCTGTCACAACCATTTGACAGCTGCCTTGACAGGCCAGTAGAAGGTACGAAGAAGGGCGAGCAGAAAAAAAACACCACCCCAAAAGCTCGCCCTATTCCACCCCATTACTGTGCGTGGACCTGTTTGTACGGATGTGTGCAAGTTCAGCCAGATAAATAGGGAACGCTAAAGAAGGGACGGCGAAGGAGGGCAAAGTTGTTAAACAAGAAAGTGGAAAAAGACAAGTGCGCGTCGCCCGTCGGGTCTGTAGTCTGAATTTTGTACCGTTGCTTCTAGTCGCTTAGGAAAACGGGGGAGGGCACCCGTCAGAAAAAGGTTTGCAAAATTAACTCTATATCTTCTGGTAGTGGGTGCTCCTGCTACTGTCATATTAGGAAGGGGTGAATTCAAGTCTATTCATGTAGTAGAAGTTGTACTGATGCGTTCCGTTGTTTTCTTAACTCTTCTTTCTAGCAAAGCTTGCAATAGAGTTCGTGACCGTGATAAAGCGTCTCTCGTACATCGCATCGCAGTGCATGCCACGGAGGATCAGGAATGGAGCTGGATAATATATTTCTGAACAAACTTCCGATCGTGGCCGCTACGGGCAGTGAAGGTGGGACGTGGAATCACTATGCATTCATTGAGAGCACCTGGGGCGAACGGAAGATACTGCTGAAGATTATCGTGTTCAGCCCGTTGTACAATACGCCACTCAGCTTCCTGTCCGAAATCGATCACGAGGTACTGCAGCAGACGGCCATACGATTAGAGCGCCCGTGGAATGATTTCCTGCTCGAGACGAAGCTGGCCCTCTGTACCGAGGGCGGTGCGAATGGGTTTAGTTATGCGGTGGAGGAGAACAACTTTGTGTGGCGCAAGGTCGTAGGCCCAGCGCTTACTGTGGCGTACGGTTCGGTCATACTGCTGCGTTCCCAGTGTCTGCTGTCGGATGTGCTGTCCAACTCGATTACCACCCAGCACCGTTTGCGCAACGATGTGCAGCTGAAGAATAAGGTGCTGCACGAGCTGCGGGAAGAGCACGAGGAGTTGCTTGAGCTGCAGCGCCAACAGGAAGAGGACAGCCGGCTGTACGAGATCGAACTGATAACGAAGTGTATCAGCATACTGAATGAGAAGAAGGAAGTGATTAACCATTTGAAGAAAAAGCTTGCGGAAGATGATGACGAGCTGGAGGGTGAGCAGGAAAGAGGGGATGAGGAGGAGCAGGAGGAGGAACGGCCTGTGGAAACGGCTGGTACTGGGCCGTATGGGAGAAGATCGATAAATGAAGTGGAAGAGGCTGCAGCATCCCCGCTTGGTGTGAGCGATTCGGAACCGTTCCTGGTGGACAGTGATCCACAGGATCCGGACGATCACGGAACGTTGCCCAAGCGAACGAAATATCAACCAGCGCAGCGTAGTGCGACGACGACGACGATGACCACATTAGCTAGCGGCAGTAGTGTGTCGTCGACGGTTACCCGCAAGTCGGCAGTGCAGGATGATGAGGACAATGCTGGTGATGCGAGGGTAGAACACGACGGTCAGTTAGAAGATTTGTACAATAAGGATACGCAGGAACTTCTGCAGCAGATGTAAACGGGAGACGTGGCCATCCACGCGAGCTAAAGGCATTTTTTCTAACACAAATCCTTAAGAATTGTCCCCGTTTTTTCGACTTTAGAATATAGATTGAGCCAGCGTGTTGTTTGTGAGTTAATGCATTTCCGTTCATGTCTTGAAATTAAGGTCTCCGCTCCCCGTTGACTATTCGCCACTGTCGTCCTTACCGACCTTTGAGCGTTAGAAGTTGTACTTCGTAATCAAATTGTATGTGTGTCGTAAAGCGTAAAGCGTAGTGTCATAGTGCAATGGAATTTTTAAGGGTAGTTTATGATGTGCCAATAGTAAGGTGGGAATCGTAATAACCTATACCGCATGATATAAATGTGTGCGAGAGGAAGGTTGTTACTTTTATTTTATAAAGTGATTTCTCACGCATTTCACGGAAATTGCACTTCCAATCCTTTCTATTAGCTCTCCTCGTACTCTCCGTTTTCCCCATATTTTCTACTCCCTTAATTTTGAATGTTCGGACTGAATCGTACCGGAGAGGTTTAGCAGGTTAAGAAACGAAAAAAAAAAATGCTATAAATGCTCCTGAAGCAGGCAGAGGAATCCCAATTCATACGTAGAAATGTAACTATTTATTATTTTTATATTGCCATTTGATTTAAGCCATAATACCACATTACCCATTTTTGATAATAAAAAAGAGTAGCATCAATGTATGGGGGTTATTGTAAATTGATAAATTAGTTAAATTTTGGTTAGATCATATCACAAGTAACAATTTATGGTGTTTAAAACGGGCGAGCTCTTCGTGTACCTGAGCGTGATGCAAATTCGAATAAAGGGCGAAAAATTGTACGTTCTTTTAGAATTATTTTACACACATCCAATTTTTAGCTATTAATTTACCTTTTTATTTGTATCAAAATTGCCCAAAAAGTCATTTTATTACTTTGTTTAAAGATAAACGATCCATTTTCTTACTCCTAGCAACGCTATTCGACAAACGTTATCTACTAACTGTTGTTTCGCTTGCTGTTGATTATTAATCACGTATTAACTTAAGTTAGTATCCGTGTACTGACAGAGGAATGTAGCATAAAGCGGGAAGTGTGCAGTAAGGACCACTGGTACGTGTCATACGGGAGTGTGTAGCGTGCGAACCTGCAGTAAGGATAACTCCGTTCTTTCCATTTCAACAGTTTTTTTTGTCAACGCACATAACCAGAATTCCAATTTCCACTATTTATTATGTCTCTTTTAGTTTGCTTGTTTTGTTTATGTTTCTGTTGTGTGTGTGTGTGTTTGTGTTTGTGGGGTTTTGCTATATGCACCTCTCTTTCTCTTTCTCTACTACTCTCCTTTCGATGAACCGCTACAATCGAATGCTTGAATGCGTGGATGCGGAATCGAACCAAAATCCCATTGAATCCACGGAAGATGTTTACTTTTTTTCTCCACAGGCTTTCCAAAATCAAAAAGTACTCATGAATAAGCATTAGGTGTTTGTTTCATTCGATCGTATGATATTTGTATCTCTAACTGTTCCTTTCGCGCATTGCACCCATCCCAACCCACCCACGCGGCAGAGACAAAAAGGCGGCACACACATTGTACACATTGCGCGCGTCTATACGCGATTGCTATATGCTGTTCGTTTTTTCTGTTCTTATGTTATACAGCAGACCATACATATATATCGCTCACTTTATATTCCCCGAAACGAAAAAGAAAAAATAAAATAACAAAAACTTGATAGTTCTCATACTCATAGCTAATAATAAGATTAGCATTAATCTATCCAGCAAAATGTAGGTGTGTGTGTGTGTGTGTTTGTGTATGTTGTGTGTTATCGTGTTCGGTGATATCTGCAGACGCGCGAAGAAGATCGTAAAATAAAACATATTACGATTGGGGGGAGCATAGAGACAATACAATTAACACCAGTTTCAGTTTCAATTTTTCCTTGTTACTCCTGCACAATGCTCTTCCGAAGGAAGTTTGCTTGCCGGACAAAGAGAATTGGTGAATTCGGTGTGTTTTGTTAGTCTTTTTTAAACTTTTGCTGCTTATTTCCTTCCGGTTTGCCCCCAAAACCCTTGCGACGTCTGCTAGTTTCTTTTGAATGTACGCTTCTGCTGCTGTTGCTATTGTTGCTGCTACTTCTGCCGCGGCATGGCATGGTAGAGCGTAAAGGGGAAAGGAGCGTGGTGGTCGATCGATTGAGAGGATGATAATCATAATAATAACTGCTGAAACCGCGAACAAATCTGGTGTTCAGCAACAGCCCGATTTTGCCTCCACGTTGCGTCCCTTGTCGATCTTTACAGCACTTGGCGGATCGGCGGCACTGGACGGTGGTCCTACGCGATTCTTAATTTCGGCCGCCATGGTCATGAACGCTTGCTCCACGTTGGTTGCATTTTTTGCCGACGTCTCCAGGAATGGAATGCCCAACTGATTTGCCAATTCCTGCAAAGCATTGAAACGATCGATTAGCCCATTCCACAAAGCACGATTGACGACGATCATAGGTGGAAAGGATTTGAGGATATGTACCATAGCCGTTGTAGTGTCGACGCGTTTCTTCGTCTGCAGATCACACTTGTTGCCCACTAGAAGTTTGTTTACGTTGTCGCAAGCGTAGCGTTCGATTTCCTCCAGCCACTGCTTGACGTTCTCGAACGAATCATGATCGGTACAGTCGTACACCACGATGATTCCATGTGCCCCGCGATAGTAGGACGACGTTATCGTGCGGAACCGTTCCTGGCCGGCAGTGTCCCACTGCAAAGGGGAAGAGCTTGTTAGTGAAAAACATATTCGGCATTCACTTCATGTACGTATCAGGAACGTCAACACTCACAATTTGCAGTTTGATTGTTTTTCCATCCAGATCTATGGTACGAATTTTCTGCAAACAAAATAAACAAAAGATTGATCACGTTTGCAGTTCTATGGCATGATCACCAGGCCAGTGGCAAATACTTACAAAATCTACACCAATTGTGCTGATGTAGCTTTCCGTGTATGTATCGTCCTGAAAGCGACGAGAGAAACAAAACAGTACGTGCTTAGAAACACAGATTTCTTTTTGTTAAATAATATACTTACAGCAAATCTTAGCAGCAGGCATGACTTTCCAACGCCGGAATCACCGATTAGGAGCAGCTTAAACAAATAATCGCTGCGGCAGGGTAGTGAAAAGAGATGAAAAAAAAAAAACGAAATATAAGTCAACCGCCACAAAGCATTGATAATGAAATAAGAAGTTTCCTTCATAGACGCCCCTCTTTGGACACATACGGAGGAAATGTATTGTTAAGTCATCCCATATCACGACGCTTAGAGGCTAGCAATATAGCCAATAAAAACAGAAAGGCAATTGCGTAAAAAGATGAAAGGCCATTTAATGGTATAGAAAATGGAAAACGAGTGTCTTTTCCAGAGATGAAATATAAAGCGTATAAAGTGCGAATAACATCATTTCTCGATTGCATCTTCGTGTTTTGATTAATTGCGACGTGACACGTTCGACGGTTACGAGTTCAAAGTTCACTTCCAGCTCTACCCGGATGATCTTGTAAGATCTACTCGCCTTCGAAGAACAAGCGCCTGCTTTGATCAATTCGTTTGTTGCGTGATGCATTCTGTACAAGAAATGACACATTCCGGCACGGTGACTCATGCTCACCATGGGAGAAATGATAAAGAAATCGTTCTGCAATGTAAAGGCATCTAGCTCACTAACAAAGTTACATTTAATTTTCATTGATTAAACAAAAACTTTCAAATCAAATATTTTTTCATGATCGTTTTTACATTATCGACGAGAATGGGCGTTATATACGTGCATTCTAGCTTCCCACCACCCCTCGTTTGTTAACTTGACCGTTCTCAAGGGGGTGGATTGAACAGTACCTAGAACCTGCTGGTTTGCATATGTGTGAGAGAGCGTATTGTTTACCCCCATTGTAATCCATCTCTCCTTCTCTCACTTTCATTCGCTCCACCCAAACCAAATACTGTGCAGTTTTCCCCTAAAACAAACGAACCAAAAAAGTATACGATCTTTTGCCAGATTCAACATTCGGCACTATTCGCAAAGGTTTAAGGTGCGATTAGGATAAATCGTTCCGTCATTTTCGAGCATCACTGGCGCCTATTATCAACGTGTATTAAAATCGATGAGTGAGCGATCCGCTGTACGCTGTCGTCTTCTCTTTTTCGCGCATACTCTTCCGAGTGTGCGGGTGCCGCCGATGGCATTACGATGACGACGACGTCGACGACGGCGGCGGCGAAAGCTCGACGTCGTCATTGTCGATGCTTGTGGGTTGCGTGAGTGTGTATGTGTATGAGGGGTAAGGGATGGAAGGTGTAGTTTAGAAAATGCCCACAGTCGGAATATCGTTCGTCATCACCGTTACGGTTTGCTCTTATCGGCCGGAGACAAAAAAAAATAAGGGAAACGGATCGCCAAGATTCCCTTGTTACGGGAGGCTACCAACGGAAATAGTTCTTTGTTCCCTTTCTGCTGCCTCGACTCCTGCTCAACTGACTCTGCCAGGGCTGTCCCCGATAGCATTGCCAGCGATTGACGCAGTAGGACAGACTCGATGCATTTCAGGAAGAATGGGGAGAAACATCTTATGGGGTCCCTTCCCTTTTCCTCTCTATAGGTTTGTTGACCACTTACTATTCGGGACTCATGGTGTTGCGGGGAAAATGTGTTTCCTTCACTCAGTTCCTGGGAATTTACTGCACGGGGCGCGCACGGGTTGCTTCGATTTGCAGTACCGATTTTCTTTCCAGCAGCAGCAGCAGCACACACACGCACACAATTAACACGGATCGGAAGTCGCTGACGAATCGGATTCACGCAGCGGGGCCCCACTGTATTACAGCGTTTAGCAGGCAATGTGCAGTAAAAACACGTATCACAATTCGAGAATTCACTTTTACGTCCGCGTATTTTTTCTCACCGCGGCAAAGAGGAGACGGAAACCACACAGCAAAATTAGATTGCTATGAAAATGTACAACACTTCCAAGTTTTCTGGTTTCTTTCTTTCCGTGCTCGACACTGACACATCATCTTCAACGAAAACGTCACTTTTATGTGCTAGGTGGTTAGAGCCGAGGTATGATACCTGGAAGTAACAAAGGGTTTGATGGTTTTCGTAGCGGAAAAATCTATTGAAATGAAAATTTTGGAGCAGATTTCTTTATTTTTTATATACCTATCTGTTGTCTAGTCTTAACTTCCGATAAGAATTTTTAAAGCTCTTTTGCAAATATTTGAAGCAACCTTGGTGGGGACTGCTGACATCTATAACATAATGTCAACAATCGATAATCGACTGAAGTAGAGGCCCCCGTCGCATTACAAATCGCTGGGAGTTTTAATGTGACAAAATCTACAAAAAGCAATCTAAATCATTAAAATGCTGTCTCAATATGTGGAAGAATTGGAACAGGTAACTTTTAGGCGAAAGGATAAAGCATTGTGCAAAGCGAATAGCAACCCTCCCCCTGTTTATTATAGGATCCGTTCGAGGTGGAGGAATTCATCGAAAGATTGTGCTGGCGCACAAACAACGAAATCGGCTCGGACCAGTTCGATCCTGATCTGCTGTACGAAACGTTCGTGGAAACGATAAAGGATATGAAGATATTGCAGGAGCGCCAGCAGCGAAAATGCGACAAGCTTGAGGAAGCGCTGAAGGAAGAGCAGGCTATCTTCGTGAAAGCGATCGATAAGTTCGTCGCGAAGCATCAGGTATCGGTGGACTACTTTCATCAGTTGGATGAAAAGATCAACTCGGTGGCGGGGAAGGTGATTCATCTCGGGGAACAGCTACAGAACGTAAACATGCCGCGTAGCCGTGCTGTCGAGGCGCAGCTTCTGCTCAATCACATGGCCGAGTTTCTGACGCCGGGCCCGATCGTGAACGATATCTACAGCGACAAGAGCAAGCTGTACGAGGCGGCCGACATTATACAGAAGCTGTTTCAGATATCGCAAGATCTTCCCGCTCAGCGGTTTGCGAACGCGAAGAAAAAGATTGAATCAAAGTACGATGATGTGGAGATGCAGTTGATCGAAGAGTTTGCCACGGCGCAAAAAATGGAAAATATTGAACGGATGAAGGAGCTGTCCGACATTCTGTCGCAGTTCAAGGGCTACACACAGGTGATCGATGTGTATATCGAACAGAGCCAAGCGACGACGTACGGTGGCCGTGATGTGTTCGAAGGGATCGTGCCGTTGTGCCACAAGCACTACAAAATTATTCAGCAGGTGTTTAACGCCCCTGATAAGGTGATAAGCAAATTCATCCTTAACATTTATCAGCTGAAGATTAATCAATTCGTGCAGACAAAGCTGGACGATCGTAAGGATGAGAACAAGTATCTGAAAACGCTATCCGAGCTGTACTCGCGCACGATGAAGCTAAGCGCCGAGCTGCAAGAGTTTTTTAAAGGCTCCGAGGACGATCTGCTGCAGAAACTGACGGCGAACATTTTCGACCGCCATCTGGCCACGTACATTGAGGTTGAAAGTCGCACGCTTGACGCAAAGTGTCAGGTGGAGTTGAAAAAGTTTTATGAAAACAAAAACCACCAGAAAAAGCAGATTGAACGCTTTCAGGAGCTACGGCGTGACATGCAGGCGCTGATCGGTAGCCGAGCCAACATAAATATCGCCCAGATCGAAGATTATGGAGGCGAAACGTTCCTGTCCGAGGAACTGGCGATCAATCTGCTGCAGCAGTCGTCGCACGCGTTCGAACGTTGCTGCTTGCTATCGAAAGAGACGGATTTACCGCGCAACATCCTCAAGCTGACAGACACGCTACTGCGTTATCTGCTGCACGAACATTGCGATTATGCGCTCGATCTTGGTCTGCAAGCGATTCCGATCGCAGAGTGCAAGAGCGTACCGCAAATCTATTTCTTCGATGTTGCGCAAAAGTGTAACGCGATCGTGCACCTGCTGGAAAAGACGTACAATGCTAGCGTGATCCCAAACGTTATCGGTACTCCACAGTACACGGATTGCATACAAAAGAAGCGGTCCTATCTGGAGACGGTGGAAAACAAGATAGAAACAGGGCTGGAGCGTACATTGAATGCCATTTTCGGGTGGGTTAAGACATACTTGGCGAGCGAGCAGAAAAAGGCAGACTTTAAGCCGGACACCGATGTCGATACAGTAGCTTCGAATGCGTGCCTGGCAGTGGTGCAGTATCTGAATCCTCTGATCGGACTCATCCAAAAGACGATCGATGGAGAAAATTTGGCTGCAGTTTTGACGGAATTCGGCGTACGATATCATAGAGTAATTTTTGAGCACTTGCAACAATTCCAGTACAATACAGCCGGGGCAATGTGCGCTATCTGTGATGTTAACGAGTACAGGAAGAGCGCACGTGTACTGCAGAGCCCGCTAGTAACGCAACTGTTCGATGTACTGCATGCGCTCTGCAATTTGCTGCTTGTAAAGCATGAAAATCTGCAGGAAGTTTGTGGTGGAGATACGTTGAACTATCTCGACAAGTCGGTGGTGATGAACTTTATTCAGCTGCGAAGTGATTACAAGACGATAAAAATTTCCAACTCCCTGAAAGGTATATCGGATCAGCGCATGGTGTAGAGTTGAGCAAAGATGTATTATTAAGCATTGCGCAAATGGAGCACTTTATTACTCTTATTACTAATAGTGAATAGTAGTTACATTTACAGCAGTATGTACTCCATTGAAGAATATAATCACGACTAACTAAGAAAAACGTAACTCCTGTTACAAGGCACATTAACAGTTACGTCCGAAAGTAGATTTGCTGCCCTAATCACTGCTGACAATTACTGAAAACCTCGAAGGGAAATCTGTAGTGAATTACTACGTTGGGGAATACCCAGCTAAACAAAGTACGAACATGCGTGTTGAATACGCGATCAGTAACATCGCACCAAACTCCCACTTTATTCATATGCACTTATGTAAATTTCATTTTATTCATCATCCATTAATACCAACCATACACCCTGCACTGTTTTCCTCGCCTAGTTTAATCGCTTAGGGAGCAATTGTGGCAGTGATCCAATCGACGTACTGATCAACCTTCGTGTAAACCCCGGGCCAACCGGCCTGCCCGCAAGGCGTCGGTCCGAACGATACCAGCCCGATCAGGTACCAATACTGGATCCCATTCGCCGTATGGATACCCGTCAGCGGACCACCGGAATCACCCTGGCAAGAGTCCTTGCCCGCCTCGCCACCAGCACAGAGCTGCGATTGGCGCAGCAGTACCTGTTCGCGTTGGTACACCTGATTGCACGCGTCCAGCGATACACCATCGACTGCGACCTTTTGCTTCACGTTGCTGAATCTCGCCGTAGCCGTGCGTCCCCAGCCGGCCACCTGCATGCGGAATCCAACGTACTCCCGTGCCTTCAGCTCAGCGTGCACCGGCAGGCAGACAGGTTTGATGAAGTCCGAGTACGGTATGGACTGTTGCAATCGTAGCAGCGCGATATCATTGTACTGCTCGGTGGACGTTGGCACGTACTCGGGATGCGGTATCTTTCCCTCGATCGGCACATCGATCGGTGGCGGGGAGCAGTCCACATCATCGCCGAATCCTTCGCAGTCCTGCGCGGTAGACGTGTCCCATTCGCCGAGGCGCACTTCAGCACTGCAGAAGTGTATTTGAAAGGTAATTTTGTACATTAAGGATATTTCAAAGTTCAAATTCCTTACACAACTCACGCGTGCAAGCATACTTACAGATTCCAGGTGCTCGGGATGTCTTTACCATTGACGCAGTGTGAAGCCGTTAGGACATATCGATCGTTAATCAGCACACCGCCGCAGTGAAACCCGAATACGTTATTTGCTGCTCGAAGATAAAAAAAAACGAACGGTACATTAAAGGTAAATATGCCCAGGCTGAGGTGTTATGTACCAACTCGGGGAAGGGTGTGATATTGCACGACAACCCGTCCAATATTTTATGTACAAATACACACACACACACACACGAGTACTACATACGTTTTGCATATTTCAGCAGCGCAATCCACGGGAATTCGTCGATGCGTGTGTTCACGCCACCGAAAATACGATCACTGGTCTGTATTCCGCACTGGCCCGGTGTCGGCAGGAGGCCTGCACCGACGCGTACCGGCGCCACCAAACTGTCCGAACAGCAAACCAACGGATGGTTTTCGGTGGTGGACCAACCGCACTGCGTTCTTTGCAGATACGCTCGGTCGGTATCTGGCAGCGGTTTTTTCCTGATCAGCGTTAGCAGACTGTTGCAGTTGCGCAGCAATATACATTGGCCGGTGGTACCTTCAGGTAGGGTGCATTGTTCTGTTAAAAAACGCGAGGGAGTAGAATATTAGTTTATAATTTATAGAAGCTGATGGCACAGAAATGCGTTCCGGGTTTGGATGCGATCATCTCCAGCCTCCTTCGAGGTCAACTGAAACACGACCTGTAGATGGGTCGAATTGTGATAACCGTTGACAAAACAATCACACAAATTCCACTCAAACACATACAGCCTTGTGCATGCGGGCACTTACGAGCAGCTGAGATGCTTAGAAGTGCTAGCAGTAGCAAAGGCACCAGTTCGAGACGGCGCAACCTCAGCGGGTAGCGGCTTAGCACACTCATCATGATGATCGCAGCAGGTATCCGAGCAACCGCCGTGCGCTGCACGAACCGATTCGTTCGAAATGTTACGAATGACTAATCACGGTGAACGGCATGACGCAGGAACCCCAGGTTAATAGTGCGCGCGTCCGCAGGTTCGTATGTCCGATCGAGATGATCGGACAACGCGCGAAACACACTCACGCGATGAGAGAGCGACAAGGATGAGAACACACACTGCTGTGTGGTGATGATGCAGGCGGTCTGACTGGAGACCTGTGCGAAAACGAGCCCGAACCCGAGCCCGAACCGGGCACCCAGCAATGCATGTGTAATTTTCGCATTCATTTTCTCAGGCCCGTTTCGTAAAGCCCGCGCGTTCGCAAGAATTGTTGCCACCGGAGGAAAGGGAAACGTTGATCGAACGGAAATCCCAAAGTCAGGTGTATGTTGCTGCTGCTCCTCCCCACCGTCTAGGGGTACGGGTACACGTTGGCGGTGGTTATACACACACAGTCGAGTCGTTCTCTCGCTTTCCATCTATGTCTCTTCATTTTGCCTTTTGTTCGTTTGTTTTTATTATTATGTGTCTGTTTAATAAGCTGTTACACTGAACTTGTGCTTGGGAAGAGGCCGTTGAAATATCACTGGTCCTTAAATGACCCATTCTATTGATCCAATATCATGTCATGCGCAATTATTGATCTTTGCAAACAAAAAGAATGTGCAGAAATATTCTAATTTTGATATAGAACAGCCTAAAGATAAAATGATGATGAAGATCCCCGACAAGAAAAGCAGACGCGCCACGATCGGTGCGGTAATAAGCGACCATCGTCCTGTGGCGCGGAAGCTGGGTTATTTTGTTTACTAGATACCGGTTTGGAGGTGATAAAAACTGGTTTTCTGCATTCGTCTTGCCATGAAACGGTCGTACCACAGAAGACACACGAGCGTCCAAATATTGGCCCGCTGCTCGTGTGCTGCGTTTGAACCATGTGAAGGTCAATCGCTGCTCTTGAGTTTGTGGTGCAGGCAGGTGGGAAGGAATGGATGTTATTGGTCTAGTCTGGATCAATGCGATTTGCATAGATTCAACACGAAACAGAAGGCAAACGGCTCGCGCTCGCTGGTGAGGTGAAGCACGCACCGCCGAGTTCCAAATGCTAGTAGCGCCCTCTTTTGCGGACTAGCGTAAGCTTCTTACATACACTGTAAATTAGGCTCCTCGGATTTCTTTGGCTTCGTGATCGAGATGAATGTTATAAAACGGTTAATTACGGCACAGTGCGACAAAATAGCCCGATCTCGTTCAATTGTGTTTTGTGTGTGTGCGAGTGGGAAATAGAAAAGGAAAGCTTATGCTGACCTCAAACGTTTGAATGCGGGAAGGGACAGTAGGTTTCGGAAAGGCGAGCAAAGATGAAAACAAAAAGCAGCGTGGCGTCACACTGATCAGTCATGGATTGTATTTAAAATTTCACTAGCAACACATATAATGGTTCGCTTGAGTTAAAAAACAGCTATACACTACTACACAAATGAAACACAGTTCCTATCCTTATTTCTATCTTCTCTTATTCTCTAACTACCCTGCGATACACAAGACTACCCCCCTCCCTTACTAGTACGATGTCCACCAATCCGCACATTGGCGAGCTATATGACCGCTGCTAACGCATAACGTTGCCCAATATCCAATCGATGTACGCCGAAATGCGCGTGTACACACCCGGAAAGTTGGAAACGCCGCACGTGCGCGGTCCGAACGAGACCAAACCAAGCAGCACGAACCGGTCGCGTGTCGAGATGGCTTCGTTCATCAGTGGCCCACCGGAATCGCCCTGGCAGGCATCCCGATTTTCCTGGCCCTGGGCACACATCTGGTTACCGCTGACGATGATGGGATTGCGCGAGTTGACACTGTAACGGGCGTACGCGTTCGCACACCCAGCCGTATCCACTATCGGCAACCGTAACCACTGCAAGGTCGGACTCGGTACATTGCTTCCTGCGGAGAACGGTAGAATGGAAAACATGGTTAAAGCCATCGTAGCTTTATGCTTAAAGTACACCCAGGTGCAACTTACGGTTACTGGTTGAACCCCAGCCAGCAATGATGCCCATCTGGCCGGTTAGATTGAGCGCGTACGGTGCGTACTGGTCGGTGGGCAGACAGAGCGGACTGATGATGTTGTACGTTTCGGTCGTTTCTCGCAGCTTGATCAGTGCGATGTCGTTGGCGTACTTGGGCATGTCATAGTTTTCGTGCGGTATTACCTGCTCGATTGCAAAGTCCTGGTAACGGGCGCTGCACCGTGGATCCGTAACGGCGTTACACTCCAAATCGCCCAGTCGGATGCTGACTCTGTATGGAGGATGACGAGAGCATGCTGTTAGAAGAGATATTAAAGAGAATGTTGGTGCACCCTCACTTACAGCTGAAGTTCATCAATCAGGTTTGTAACACAATGGGCCACCGTTATCACATGTCGGTTGGTGATGAGCGATCCTGCACAGCGATACGTTACGCGGCCGGAAGCTAGTTTAGAAAGTGAGAACAAAGAGAGGCAACGAATTAGTGAACGCTAAAGGCTTGGCTTTTTTTGGCTAATACCATCAGCTTCTTACTTCGATTCCGGTAGGCTAACCGTGCCATCCAGGGAAACTGTCCCGGCACCTCCGTTTCGCCGCCGATGATGCGCGTGTTCACCGACAAACCACACAGCGGTGCATTAATCATCGGCTGGTCGGGAACTACCGTCGGCAGCACGGTTGTCACCTGCTCTGTTGTAGTCGCTATCGTCGTTGTGGGCGGAAGATTGGTAGTGGTAGGCAGGCTGGTGGTCGTTTCTGCTAACCGGTTGCTGCCCAGCACCGCCGACGGTCGTTTCGTCGTTGTTCTCATGATGGGCGCAACGTACGCTTTGGTCGGACGTAGCTGTACCTCCGCCTCGTTGGGAAATATCACAGGCGGACAGTTTTTCATAGTTTTCGGATCTTCAAACTGGGCGATGGTGTTACCGTTCTGCGGTCTTTGCTTCCACCAGTTACTGTTGCCGCTGGTCTGGTGCCGGCTGTTACTGCCTATCCTTTTGCCATCCTTGCCTGGCGACGTCATGGGTATGTACTTGAAGCGCTCCCGTGACCATTGATCCGATTTTCGATTGGTGTATCCTTCATCCCACCCAATGGCCGAATCGGGGGAGTCGTTTTCCTCCGACGAGTGATCAGAGTCCGTTACCGTCCCGGTGTCCCGCAACCAGCTGTCGTCCAGCGGGCAGCATATGTTGGGCTCATTGTCAGTGCCGTACCCGCAGGCGAGCTCCTTCAGCTTGGAGTTGAAGCTGCCATAACTTGGCTTGGGATTACGGAGCATTTCCAGTATCTTGGTGCAGTAGCGAAGTTTGGTGCAGCGACAGTTGATCGTACCGGACGGCGAGGGCACACTGTCCGGTACGTTGCGGTAATGTTCAACGCGCTGGTTGTACTGGTATACCTGTGGTCCGGTCGGATGTCCGCCATACTCGTAATAACTGCCCCAAGGTGTGGCGAAAGCTGCAAGAGGGAAGAGAAGCAAATGTAATGAAAGTCACTGCGGGTTCTTTCCTACTGTCCTAGCAGGTTAAAGATAAGGCCCGTGTGCCCGGTTTTGGTAAGCAACAGCAGAAAGGAACTTTGGTTTTCGCAGCCAGTTCTTTCACGCTGCAATGGGGAGGCTTATGAGCTCCGACACATTGACGTAAGCGGTGCTGTGGAAGTGAACCGTCTAGACGTGCAAGTGGAGAGGACTATGCAGGCGCTTAGCTAAACCTCGACCATACATTGATCGTTGGCGCTCGTTGGCCGACGATCGAAACGTACGCGAAGCCGAACGGTCAAGGTAACAGCAAAACTTGCCCCGAAGGGCAAGCAAACCCCCAAGAAATCAGAAGATCGGCGTTATGCTTGAATTAGGCTGATGTAAATCATTTCCCTTTTTTCGATTCTTTTTTATGCCGTGCCCTGCTATGCGGGGAAGCACAGCTGAAAAGGCTGTACGGTGTGGTAGATTTGCACAATCAGTAACAAACCTATCTGACAAAAAATGGGGTAAAGATTGCTTGGAAGCATCTACAATGGTTTGCGGAGTGGGATCATAATGATTATCGTTCGCTATCGTTGATTATGGGCACGATCAGAGCTGAAACAAAAAGTAACAAACGGACAACGAACCGGATAATGGACGCTGTAGCAGTGGATTAACACCTGATCAAAGTCAAAAGCCCAAAGACACAAAGCTGTCCAAGTTTAGTGTCCCAAAGTTGCTACCCGCAAGAATCCCGTTTTTTGAAAGTAGTCCTCAACCTTCGTTGAGCCAAATTCAAGAACTAGCAAAAGATTTGGATCGTTTGCAGAACTGATCTGCACTAACGAACAATCGGGTGGGAAGGGTTTTTAGAACCTACCGAAAGTTTCACCCAACTCAAAACAAGATTCAAGATCAATTGGAGTCTCAATGATTGCACAACTTTGTAATTCGACGTTTTGGTTTCATGTACTGGATTGAGTTGAAGCACACAATAATTAACCAAAACAGTTTAATAGCATGATCGATTTTTTTTACAGCTTGATTGTGGCACTATTAATTATATTTCGATTGTGTTTTTACGCATTTATACCATCGGTCTAAATGATGCATTAAAATTCAAAGATTGCGGATCAACCCTGAGGGTTCAACGACGCGTAAATCGAATGAGTCATTAAAGTCTTCGTTCTTTTCGGCTACACAAAGCCATTTTACGATTCTTTCAGTGTAACCATTCATCTAACAGAACACCATTAGTAACCTCACCAAGGAGTGAAGATGTATCACAGGCAAAATTTATGCTAAATTAATTCGACATCCTGTTTGTTTGTATTGGTGTCGAGGTGTTCAGAGATTCTTCATTATCACAGTTTTGAAATTCCCCATTACTGATGTTATCGACGCCCCTGGGATTCGTTGCCTACCGTTTCGTTCAAGTCTTTTGATGACAAATCACAGAAATAAGGCAGATAACGAGATTGGACATAATCATCACCGCGTGGTCCGCGTACGGTGCGGTGTGTTTTGTACGCGTTATTGCATTATCGGACGGATCCGCGCACCCCAGTTGCTCCGTGGCCGTGAGGCCAAACATTACGGCACGCTGCGTTCCTGGCACCGAATAATGCACGAGATCACTGAAGCGCGCACCGCTGCCGCCCCGTGTGCCGCAAACGAACGCGTTTACCCCCGCTTCTCGTTCGTGTTTCACTTTCGTTTTACGATTGCGCGGCCAAACACGTGGTTCCGTGGATTCACGGCACTACCGCCTGTCACTCACCATCGGCAAGAATTGACGCTGTCAGCATGAACACCGCCAAACTGGATCGTGTTGAGAGTTTGCACATGATGACGATAATGATGAGGAGGAGAAGACGATTGGGCAGTGTCGTTGAAGGAATTAAAAATAAAACACAAAGCAACACGGCCTCAGCATTCACGCAAATGCACAACACTTGTAAGCGTGTAAATGCTGCCGAGGAAACCGTTTAAAATCGACGCGTTGTACAGGTTGTACACGGACCGGCCTTGATTTGGTTCACTTTTTAAAGCGGTAGAGCTTAACCCGCTGGCCGCACCGGTCGGGGTTCGGTATGATCTTGAGGCGAACGCCGTTCTTGAGGCCCCCTCCACCCGAGTACCGGACTGAAGTGTCGAAAGTGGCCACTTGTACGCTTTTCTCACTTAAAACTCTTCTCCTTTTTTCCGCCAGTACGTAGTCATTGGGATCTTGAGCTTCACTGATCACTGCTTAAGAAGTGCTACAACAATCATCTTGTACGGTGCAGAAGGAAACTAAACACTACACTCATCGGCTTGGCCACTAGTGATTGCTACCGGTCATTATTAATAACGCGCGCGCAAATGTAACTCCACCAGGCACGTGCACTGTCGGAACACGGTCACTTCACTTTAGGCCGAACTGGGATTAGGGCGATTATCGTAGAGAGTAATGCCCCACCAGGGCTTTGTGTTGAGACCTTGCACCAGAGAAATTTAATTGCTGCACGTCGCTTAAAGTCGTCGCTGCACAGTATTTCACAGCGTCCATCGGTGGACTAGCAGTGGCGTTCTGTGTGGTACCGATCGCAGCAGCGAACCGACGATCACACTCGCGCCGTGTCTTTCCGTGCACAATCGAAACCGGCCCGAGTGGCGATCATGTTTATATAGTCCCCACCACCAGGGGTCCGCGCACGTTCGCGCACGAGGTGCGTGGGGGCATCGGTGTGTTTGGGTTCTGTGTCGTTTTATGTTCTGCGCACTCACGCATCGAACTAGACGCGGCCAATGCAACTCTCATGCTCGCGCGCTCAGAACGGCGAGTGGTGGTGGTGGTGGTGGTGCTTCAAGGAAAACCCAAATACACACACTCTCCATTCCACTGCTTTGCGGACTTTTCTTCCTTCCTTCCTTCCGTGCCCGCCTTCGCACATCTTCAGCGCCATGGTCGATTAATCCGTGAAATTGTCTGCAAATTTAATGAAATTGAACCGCTCTTAGCGCTGAGTCACCGTGCGCGGTCACTTGTAGTGGTGGTAGTAGTAGTAGAAGTACTATCTTTGTGATCAAAAGATAGTTCTGTCATTGATCTTCAGCGGCGCGATCTCGGTCAGTGGTGGGATTCCCCATCTAGTCCCATTAATGCCGCACCTGGTCGTCGACTTTCTGCGGGATCTTTACATTTTTTTTATGGAACCGATGGCAAAAAAGGGCGCTTGTTAATGGTATGCCATTAAATCTCCCGGGAATGCTGTTCGAGTTTTCCAGAGGATCAGTTTGACAAAGGAAAATACGTAAATAACTCAAATACACCACAAAATAAAACAAAGACAAAAAAAAAACGAAAGTAACTGTTTCGGATCGAATAACTTATCGCATAAAAAATCCCACCACTAAGCTAACATTAGTCCGACAGATCGATTGTTCTTGAACTGCTAGCCTCAATGTGTTTGGCAAAAACAAAAACCCCGATACTAGCTGCATAGTTCTTCATGTAGATGAAGAGCATATTGCTTACTGTGTGGCCAGTGTAACATGCATTTAGTATGGATTAAAATTGATTTTAAACGCGTGTACCGGGGAGCTTTGCGCTAAATCGAGACCTTCGTTGTCTCGAGAGTGGCAAATGGCACTGAGTAATGCTCTACTTTAGTGAATAATACTGAAACATCAATAAGAAATGACGATGAGACAATTAGTAGGATGCCTTTCACCAGTTTATGTGATATTTCCATATTTTAAATAATTTCATATTTTGATGTAGGTTGACTTTCAGAAAAAAATTAAAAGAAATGGTTATGATGTTTTACAAGAAAAGCGTTGGATATTATTTCTAATAGTTTAAACGGAGTTTATTTGAAGTTTTATTGCAATAATATTACACTCCAGTCCTTCAAAATTTTTACGTAGGATGTCTACTGAAATGAAGAATTAAAAAAACCATCATTTTAAAGCAATGTTCCTTCTTGTATAAGATTGGGAGAAGGAAAAAAATTATAACGTGCAAGTTTAAAAAACTAGCAAACATTAATTATTGCTGTAAACGCTACTACTCATTTTCCGTTCACTTCATTCATTAAACCTTTATGCCTTCTACCGCGTATCCATCAGAACTAAAATTGCTTTCAACCAATGTTAGTTTGTGATCAAAAATGCAAAAAAAAACACATCCATTCTATGGTGCGCTGCATAGTTATCGATCAAATTCATCTCTTCATCAAACTGATTGTGCTGATGGTTGCGTGTCTGGACCGCGTGCCGCCCAAGCTCTGTGTGTTCGATGCGTATTCCAATTCTCATCATTGTCCATTTAACTAGGTATTTCATTGCATCCGATGCAGCCGCCGATGAAGGCAGTAGTCGGTTCGCAAATCCACCAGCGTCGAATTATGCGCTTTTTGCTTTCCATAAGCACACGCACTGGTAGGCACGCAAAAGAAGCTGGAGCCGGATCCGGCACCAGTTCAAGATCAACCATCCAATTTTGGCCTCAATGTGATGTTTTCATGTTCAAGGCTGTCGGTAACCAGCAGGCATCGCATGAGGGTATTTGAAAATTCTCGCCTCCCAAACCCAACCCAGAATAATGACGAACCGGAGGGTGCCGAAATCGATGCAGATGATGATGATGATGATGATGATGATGATGATGAGTGTATGATTGGCCTCGTAGAGGATTTTTTCGGTAGCTGGTGCGGTGCGCTTGAGTAAAGCAACAACAAAAAAAAAGTGTTTCTTTCGCATCCCTGACCTTCAACGGCGGCCACAAACCACAACCGGACGGAGTGACTACCGCGAAAGGCGGTGGTCAATTTCCCCCCGTGACCGTGGTTGCTTGTGGGACCAAAGCGGCGGGAGTCGGTAGACGGTTATGCGGACGTAATAATTTGCCTTTGTATTTGCAGTTATTAAAGTTCATTCTTCGGCTGATGCTCCTTGTAGTCGCCACTTTCCATCTCGGCATGCTTCCCTTTGTGAAGCGCTTCGGTCAATCGAATTTTTCGAGCGAATCTAGTTCCGTTTCTTTGCTACCACCGGCACTGATGAGAGGACAATGTTTTATTCTCCGTTTTTTTTTGCTGCATGATCATGAAAACGTTGCACTTTATTTTAGTGTAGTGGCTCTTGCCTCGAGATCTCTTTCTACTCTGCCGCTACAGATTCTTCTGCGATCATTGCCGCAAGTTTGTATGGTCATTGTTGTACTTACCTTAAATTGGTGTACCACACTCGTTCTTTGTCTATTTGCGGTATGAAAGTATGTCAAAGTGCAGCCTTTATAGTGCGCGATCAGAAGAACATTCAGTATCAAGTGCAAATGCATTACGGGCTGGCAAGCGGACGTCTGCCAATGAACTCAATATTTATGCATCGCTAACTTTTCCTTGTGTTGCGTTGCGCTGCAAGGCACCAGATGGACCGTACCGGGTGCGTAAAGCTACCAATTAAAGTGCATTTATACACATTTAAGATCTGTGTTTTTGTGAAGGGATTGTTAATATTTATATTTTATTCAGTACAGCTCATTAGCAACACACTATGCGATGCAATTACCGGTAGGCGGAAGAATGGTCACGCTCTCGTCTAGGGGTATTCATTGAAAATACCTTATCTTAATCCAATCGAAATGGTGTATATTTGATTCTCTCGTTTTCTTGATAATGGAAGTTGCAGGCTCTCAAGCTAATTGTAATTTTGATCAGTAAATGTGTGAAAGGTTCTTCTGATCATACTCATACTCATTATTTCAATATGAGATTCATCCCGATCCTCCCGAGATTCTACAGCCACCAACGATGATACAGTTAATAGAAAAATAGGTGTAATATTTAAATAATGCATAATGGAACTGTGAAATTGTTAGGTGACCCCCTTTCCGGAATGGCTACTTTGAACAACCAGTCGGTAATAAATAGTTTCATATTACTGTTTGTCTTACGCTACACAATATAAATGGCATAGCCACGAGCGAAAACATGCACACAACACGGCCATCGGATGATGAGTTTTTGCAGTTGCAAAATCGCACACGTTAAAGGTACCTAAGTTGGAATGTTCATGCTGTCGTGCTTTCGCGTACTACTACGCACTACAAACCTAGTCTTCGTCTGCGACGAGAATGGCATTTGATGGAGCAACAATGACGGGTTCGGCATTTACGATCAAGCCGATTGGCGCTTGTTCCGATTTCTCTTCCAAATCTCTCGCTGTTCCGGTGTCTGTCAGCTGCGTATCGGGATCTTCCAAGCTACCATTCAGTGGTTTGGCGTTGGCCTCCAGTTCGGTTCGTATTCGTGCACCGAACGCACTATCGCTTTGCTCTAGCCGCTCCAAAAGTTTGCTTTTAAACTCTTCCGGCCATTTGGGGCACCATTCGTTGAATAGTTTCACCTGAAAGGGAAAAGACAAATAACATTGGTGAGTCTTTGTGCAAGTGTGTTTGTTGCCAGTGCTTTCTATCCCTTACCCTGCACTGGAACAGGCTCATTGGTTTGTCCTGACCGGGGTTAATCTGTGCCATTGCGCTGATCAGTCCGTTCACGTACACCATACCGCCGGCTTGCTGTGTTAGGTAAGAGACCAGGTACGGCACAAAGTCTTCCCGCTGGAAGTCACTCCACTCCTCGAACCACTGGACAACATATCGAAGCTCACCGTCGACGGTCAAATTGTACGATCCGTTTGACGACATACTGTACAGGGGATGATGATCTCAATGCAGGCAGCAATAGTTTGACTACGAAAGCATGCGATGCGGCACAATCGTCCTATCGCTGATGTTAGAAAACAACGGCACTTTGTACGCTCTTTCTGAAAGTCAGGACAAGCAAACTGTCGTCTAACAACCTTCACACGACTGCGCCTACCTTTGCAGACGGTGTGTTATGTGAAACTGGAACTATGCTGCCCCGCAACACTCTGGTGGTGGTTGGGCAAGCTTTCCGATACCAGTTTTTCTCCCTCTCTCCAGCGATACAGGCGCTTTCTTTCGTGCGCTTTTCTCCGGGGTTCTAGTTTTCTGGTTTATCTAGGTTCCTGATCTGCAAGCATCCCCCGCCCGCGAGAGATAGAGAGCTGCTCTACCGTCCCGATTCAATGCTGTGGGCTGTTTTGTTTTCTCGATCTCCGCCTTGTTTGCTTGCTTTCTTCTCTCGTCAGCACGGACACTGGCGGTAGGGGGCGGCGAGGATGCAGCAGCAACAGCAGCAGTCGGATCAAGGGGATCGGGGGCGAAAAAGTAACTGTAACGAATATGCTGCTACTGCTGCTTCTATGCTTCTAGCGGCCTAGGTAATGCAGCTTCAGCATCACTCACGCACACAGAGACAGGCATGCAGCAATGATGACGATTGGATGGTTATACGATTACACACAACACAATATTCGTGGTCAAACTTTGATGGCTTCAGTCGTTCACCCCCTTTGCCATGCTATTCCGAGCTTAATATTGCGCCCTTGCGGTTGCTCTCCACCCCAATTGTGTTGGGGGATTTAATTAAATTGTCAGCCGTTGTCTTAATGGACACAGTTTCACAATGAGTGACTATTTACGTTAATAATTTCGGTACATCACACTGTTGTGACATCAACGTGTTCGTTTATCGGTACACCCTGCGGCGTTTTGGAACGGAAGTGCACTTTCCATACAAACGAAACACCTTTCCACAGCTTTGTTTCTTGCTGTTTCTGTTTACCGCTTTTGCCTTCTTCCGCTGTAGATACCGTACTTATCCTGTTTGTTTTCTCTCTTGGTGCAGCACACTCTCGGGAGCAGCACGGTTGGCAGTGTTTACCTGCGGTTTGCGCGAAATCAGGCTTGATCCGTCAATCCTACACCTTAAACGCTATGGCAAACACCGTATGACAATCGATTTTGTTGCCGGTTTCGTTTTCTCTTTCTCTCTTTCTCTAACACCGTTTCTATTGATTCTCAGCTGCTTATGGAGGTTTGGCATGAAACCGATCCTATCTGAAATTTACCTATTTCTCTGATTGTAGGAATCGCATTTACTTGAAATTTTGGAGGACATTAGGAGCTCTCGTCCGTTAACAGAACGGGGATTTCCCTCGATTTGCTAAATCATTCGATCCCATGCTTGATATAACGTTTTTGAATATACTCATACCACGTGATGGCAGGTTGCAACATCGGATTAGAGCACAGGGTTGATGGAAGAGTTTACTTATCTTTCATTCCAAATTATTGTAGGATGCCAAACTATGACACTATATGATAGCCATGTTCCCTCAAGAAACTGAGGCTATCATATATCACAGCTATCAACTGGCATCATATCATATATCACAGTCAAAGGAGTCAAAGAGTTAAAGTTTAAATGATCCTTTGTTCCTCGTTAACCTTAATACCTAATATTTTTTTAGTGTTGTTCACAAAGATTTTCGATTTTCGAATAGTTAATCGGATACTTGAGTTTGAGAGTAAGAAATTCATTAGTAAAAGCCAACGTTCTTTTTAGCCAACGTACCAGTCCATCTATATTCGTATGTTCTTTATACAGCTTCGACTTCACACATACTAAAAGAGCAAACTGTAATATTACAAGAGCTATTTAACCATTTTTTAAGTTCAGCCCTGCTTTTACACAGCTCTTCGATAGGGTCTAGGGTCTGCTGCATACGGGATGTCTCCCGTACGGGATTCTTCTCTAATTTTTTTATCGCTCATCGTACTTTGTAGATAATCGCTTATCACAAAAACTAAGTTAAAATAACCTGAAGTTTCTTGCATAAGAAAACAAAGGTTATTGAACCAATTGTGTAAGAGGTTCCGTCACCCTTTTCTGTCTTTGCGTTTATGCATATTCGTGCTGATACCTTGTACTTTGTATAGACGTCACGCAAAAAAGAAGGAAAAACGATATATGGCCAAACTCTTGGAGCTATGTTTTGAAATTTGCTGATGGAGCTGATTTCCAAAGAAAACACTACTTAGGAGAGGAGAAAAACAAAAGAACAAAAGGGTGGAAAACAATCAAGTAGCTAATTGACTGTGACCTACCATGAATAGAGTTTCAACCCAACTGCAACTGAGCATGCAAAAAGGAGATTTTAACTAATAATCAAATTGCGACATGTTAAAAACATATGTATAGAAATAACGGTCAATCAAACATGGCTCAACCGTACTATGACATTAAACTGTACGCGTATGCCATTGGTCGAATGGAGGGATGGGGCTGCAAGAGCAAAGAAGAGAAGAAAAAAGATAAGATATCAAACGTTATGCAATGAGCACTTCGTAGAAACAGGAACCAGAAAGCTCCCATTACTTACCGAATCTGCGTAGGTAGTGAATTTCGGCGTCAAATCGTTTCCTTTCAATGTGATGAACGCTCCAAGATTCTTCATTTGGTCGCTGTTGAGTGATAACATGTATAATAATTGTAGAATTTTCCTATGCTTGGTAACCAGCACGGTTAAAACTTACCAATAATTGGGTGCCGAAAACACGGTGATGCATTTTCCATTATGGTCCACCTCGTAGCCTTCCGCCTTCACCTCGTGGCTACGAATGATATAGTCCAGATTGTTGTACTTCAGGAATGCCTCGGTCACATCCGGGCCGAACTGTATGCCGACCCCGCGCTTCGACGGTACCCGGCCCTGCAGTGGGTGCGGATCGGACCACAGCAGCTCGCACATCAGGCCCTCCTCGGGCGGCTGACAGTTGCGATCGATCGCGCGCAGATCATCCAGCGACACGTTATCCTTCGAGAACAGTCCACCGTGCATGACCAGCACCTTTTTGTTGATCAAATGGCACAGGGGCAGCCAGTTGTACACCAGCGTAAACATGTCGGCCATGTTTTGCGAGTACTTCGAAACCACCTCACCGGTAAACCCGTACAGCTGGTTCATGTTGAAGCTTTCGTGGTTGCCGCGTGCGAGGAAGAAGTGGTTCGGATACAGCAGCTTAAAGCCGAACAGCGTAAAGATGCATTCCACCGAAAAGGAACCCCGGTCGACAAAATCGCCATTGAACAGGTAGGGATTGGTGGGTGATGGCAGGCCGTTGATTTCGAATATGTGCAGTAGATCGTAGAATTGACCGTGGATATCACCGCACACCGTAAACTTTTGCTCGTCTGGCACGTTTATCTCCACCAGCGAGGGTTGAGTTTTCAGCAACGATTCCATATCGCAAAGAATCTGCAAAGTAAGCAGAGAGACGTATGCTTTTTAATATTTTGCAATTCGAAACACTACTTGTGGGGTGTCCTTACTCTGTAGGCAAAATTTTTGTGCAGCTTGTTTTGTTTCTTGTACCATTCCAGCAGGCTTTCCATGAATTCTAGCGTAACCTTGCCGTTTTCTAGCTTCGGTCCCGTATAATCATCCTCGATCGCTATTGCAGGCAAATCAAATTAATCAATAATTATCAATCGACTGCATGTAGATAAACAGACTATCGATTCCTGGACGCTACTTACTTGCAAACTCCAGATCGCGACACATTTTTTCCACACTCTTCTCCTGATGCTGCACCGAGATCGCTTTCTCGAACGCGATTTTGTTTACCATCTTTTTACACTCCGTGTACTTGTCCTGCGCATCCTTAGCGCTCGGGCATCGTTTCGCAACGAACTCCAGGTCGGCCAGCGCCTTCTTGAAACGGCCCAGCGCCATCAACGCTGCCGCCCGCCGATAGTACGCTTTGGTGTAGCTGCTTTTCATCGCTATCGCCTGGTCGGCATCGCACAGCGCGTAACCGTATGATTCGGTCCGGAAGTGGGCAAAGCTACGGTTCGCATAGAACCGCTCGTTCGGGCACGTTTCGATGGCCTCCGTGTATAGCGCAATCGCTTGCTCATAGTTTTGTTCTACGGGTGAGGGAAAAGAGAACGATACCCGTTGACGATGGCGCTGCTCACATAGACTCCCAACAACACGACCTCAACTACTTTGCACGTGTGTTCCTCATGCTTACCCCTCTCTGGTATGTTATGATTCAATCAGGCGGTCAAACACTTACCTTTGAAATATTCATTACCCCGTGCCCCAAGCTCGTCGGCTTTCGCCTGCAAGGGATTTTCTTCGGCCGTGGTTTCTGGCGCTACTACTGCAGCCGGCTTCTCAGATTTATGATTCGTTTCCTCGGGCGTGGACGACATGCTTCTGCTGCTGCTGCGGGAAGATTTCTCAACTGATTCACGAACGAAACAAACTAGATAAAATGCACGGCAAAGAAAACGGAACGAAATTCTGAACTTCACGCACGCACGCAATGCTTGCTTTTTTATCGGTGTTCTGTGCGCCTGTCAACGATGACAGCTGATTGTTCTCAGCAGCTTTGCTATGCTGCTGCCGCTGCTACCGCTGCTGAATATGCTGAATTAGTGGTGCGTTTCGCCAAAGGGTCAAAGTTGGCGGGTAGATTTGAAAAGAGGATTACCGTTAGTTTATTTTATTTAATTTTAATTTCAATTAGCTTTCAAAGCGTGCACTATTTCCGTGATCATTGCCATCAGTTCATCGATTTTATGTTCAATTTTCGTATCTTGATGCCTCTCTTCCTGGCTGTTTTCGGGGTTTAGATAATTTTGTTTGAATTTGTTCATTTCTGTTAGAAGCGTTTGAAGCCGAGTTTCTACCAGTTCCATCCGTTCGCCTTGTTTTGGGATTGATGTGCTGCTTTGGACTGGAAGTGCTGTAACTCCGTCAATGTTGCTTGTAAACTGTACCGTCCTTTTCGAAGACTCCACCTTAGAGCAGCACTCCTGTTCAGCACATAAATCATCCTCGTCGATGTAATCTTTCATTATAATCGATGTGTAGTTAGGTCTTTGGACGGTTGCCTCAGAGCTTCGCAACATATTTAGCCGATCAATCAAATGCTTCTTTCGGGATGGTTCTACTTGCTTTACGTATGCAGACATTTTCATTGTGTCTAGCATATGGTTTGTCTCCTGGCTTAGAAACGAAAGGTCTTCAATTGTCTGCTGTGACATCTGTAGGAATCGTTCCTTCTCAGGACTTTTCCATATTTCGAGAAAAGCTTCGATCTCTGACTTCCATGACTTGCTCAACTCGTCCGCTACGACGTTCAGCAGGGGAACTTCCGGCACTTCTCGCGAGTCTGCCAGCGATGGCATGGATTCGTCGTTCAGTTGCGAATGGTTTAGGGTAATATTCGATAGCAGTTTCTGGCACTCTTTTAGGTGACTCTTAAGGTGGGTTAGGCTATGCGTGTTTGGCGTTTTCAAAACTTCTTCCAGCGAATGATTTAGCTGTTCAAAAATTCCGTTAAGCGATTGGGATGTATCGTCGTTCAAAAAGTCACCAGTATCGTGCATGTCGGATTCGTGCAGCAGCCCTAGTGATGAACCTTCCTCCGCGTCCGGGCTTGGCATGTTTTTCCACATTTGTTCGATTTCTAACAGCCGCTCAGTGGTATCTTTAATGCTTTGCGAAGCTGTGGAGCTTCGATTCATGAGGGATTGATCGAAAGAGGACGATAACTGTATAAGGTCTTCGGACAGCTGGTACAATTCCTTCGCACAATTGAGCGTATTTTGGATGATGTTGGGCATTTCGTGAAGCAGCGAAGCATTCGGTAGTGATTTTCTTGTCGACGACCGTTTCTGTTGTTTGGCAAGCTTATAACACGTGACACGCTCCTTGAGGTTAGTCAGTGCATTCGTACCCTTCATGCACTGCTTCACGAGATTTTCTATCGACGGAGACTTGGGAAACTTTTCCGATGCGTCGAGCAGCGTGTTGTGGCGGATGATTTGATCCTGCAAGCGATTTAACAAATAATCCATATCGATTTTACTGTTCGATAGTTCGAAGCTATTGCCAACCATTTGTGCATCGGTTAGAATACCATCGGAGAGGTTGGATGCGCTCCGGAGACCGGTACCTTTTTCGCCACTAATTCGAAAGCTACCCAATTCCATTTCTTCTGAACGCAATATTTCTAGCGTCGAATCAGATTGTTCCCGTGACGACTGCCCTTTCGATTCGGTCAGGTTAGAAAAATTTAGCTGTTTGTTTGATGTTAGTGTGGATTTTGGGACATGAAAGGTGTCGCGCGGTTCTAATTTTTGCGTGACTTGCCTTTCTAGAACGGTGCGTAAAAGTTTTGTCTTTTCGTAGAGAGGAGTAAGTTTCTTTCGAGTAAATCCGGGCGAAGGGATTTTGGACACGTTGCTTGATTGCGCATTCGCCATCTTTTCGTCAAGCACTTCCACACGGCCGGTGTGCTGTTCTACTGCAAAATTTATTTCAAATTTACTTCGGTTCAATTTATTGTATTCAAATGATTCTAACTGCGTTCTTTTCGTTTCTTCGCTGAAGGACATGTTTTGCAGAACAAATTGCTCACCGTTGCTTGCGTGCCGTCATAAACTCATACACTACTATGATCCACATTTCCGGTGCTGAGCTTTACTGCAGCACAGCAGCCACAGCCACATTTTAAAAAGTCGTACAGCCACATTTTAAAAAGACGGCAAGCGAGTTGAGGGATCGCATTCGTTGTAAGCATTCGGCTGCCTGTTTTCTCAGTTCTCGCCGCTCACACTTTTTCCAGTACAAGCGTACAATCTCGAGAGTTTGATCCAGCTGTTTTTCACTAAAGTTGAGGTTCTGCACCAACCCATCGATCGAGGTAAGAAATTTGCACTGCAGTTTATACACCTGGTGTGCGCTGGCGTCAGCATTCCAGTGATCCTGCATGAATTTGTACAACTTCGGAAGCACATCACTGCCGGGGAAACGGGAAAAAGTATTAAGTTTGAGTGGTTACATAAATCTTTGCCCCTTTACTTACTCTAGTGACCGTTTGCGTATGAAATCCTTTGATAGTTGGGCCATGGTAAGCAGAAGCTCGAACGCATTGCTTACCACAGCCGGATTCCGGTCGGAGAATCGTTCGGTGAAGTTGAACCATATGTTGTGTACTAGAGGTAGTAGCTGATTTTCGTACCGCTGCAACACATGTATGCCCTCGTTGAGTGTGGATAGTGCAACTATCCTTTCGGCATCTTCCGACGATGCGAGATGTTTGAAGTTAACGGTCAGAATGCGCAGCACTATCTTGATGTGCGAGGGAAGATTTTCCTCCTTCTGTTCTGTTTCTGTTTCGTCTTTATTCTCAACCTCTGCCTGTTCGGAAGGTTCGTTTGGGTCGACCTGTTCCTCCAGATAATCTGTCTTGAATTCGAGATCATCCGATCCGTTTGAAATTTCCAGTCGCAGCAGAGTCTGCAGCCTTTTGATCTGCTCCGAAAGATTTGTAAGTGCCTTTTCGTTGGTGGCGTCCGCTGGGTGTTCCGATTCGTGCTGGTAGCGCAAACGAATGGAGTGAATGAATATTTGTAACACTCGCAAGCAAACGATCGAGTTCCTTGTGCCGTACTGTGAGTAGCTGTCGAGAATGTTCATCACAATAGGTGTAACCGTTGTTTCTAGAACGTTTGATGTCTCGTACGGTACGAAGCGTAGCACAGCCTCCAGTATGTTCATACCGTCCCGGAAGTGTTCCTTGCGTCTTAAGCACCGGGTGATCTGTAGCGAGATGTAATCAAGGTTGTGATGGATCAATCGTTCAATGGTCATCATTCCCTGCGAGCTGGCCACAATGTCTAACGCCAGTTCGGTTGATTCGTTAATGCAGTTCAGCGTACTGCCACAGCATTGCAGAAGAATGCGCAAGGCGTCGTACAGGTACCAGCGGAACTGTTCCTTCATAAAGCGTGCAAGCCGCGCAATGGTACGAACAACGAGACAGATGTGTAACGCATTGTATTTTTGATCGGCTATGCTATCGTTTTCGTCCAACTCCAGGAACCAGTGGTGTGTTTGCAGCACTTCTGAGAGCAGCGCCTTGAAAGGTTCCATAAGTGAGCGATTTTGGTGATCATCGTTTGCGTCTTCCGGTATCAATTCGCTTAGAATTAACAAATACCCATTGCTGTTTATCCTCGAAGAGTAAAAATTCTCCAAAACGTACATGAACACCGTTTGGATAGCTTGATCGTGCTGGCGCAGCTTGTGGATCAGGTCGAGGAAAGATTGTTTCGAACGTGGCGATGAAAGGTTCTTCAGCACGATCCAGCGAGATTCGTTTTTCTCCTTTAGCAAATGGAATCCTTCCTCGTACTCGAATCGGTAGGATACGTATTCTCGTCGGAGCAGTTCGGGCACACTCTCGAGCTCAGCTGCCGCCAACAGTACGGCAATGAACTGTTCCAGAATGGGTTGGGACGATAGCACGCTTGCCAGCTGCGGTTTAGTGAAAAACCCCAAAAATCCAGTAATAAGTCGAAAGCTGGCAATTTGTTCTCGCTCTTCCCCTCGGTAGATGGTTCGGGGCAATTGTTTGAGGGCATCGAAGAATAGTTCATCAATTCGATTGCCTGCGAAGGATATCGTAAAGTAGGGTACCGAATTCTGACACCTTTCACAAACCTCGCGAACACGAGCGGACTCGTCGTGGCACATGGCAATAACCGTTTGCAGATAGTGCACAGTGCAACTAGGCATGTTGCTAAAAAGAAAATCAAGGGTATAAAGACATTTTGTGAACTAACTATGGAAGGCGCTTTACTTACTAGGTGCAATTCCGCAACAGTTCACAGCTCATTTTGGCAAATTCCAGCCGTATAAGTTCCTCCTCGTGTCCACGAAGATGAAGAATGTGTTGCAGCACTTTCTCCACCTTCTGCTCAGCCTCCAGCAACCACTCGCGGGTTCGCAATGTTTCATTAAAGTATTTAATTTTATCATCCTCTCGTAATCCCAATCCCAGCACATTAGGATTCCGATCCTTTACAGCCAAACTCGCGGACAGCTGCTGGAATCGTTCGATACTGTACTCCTCGATTGTCGTTTCCTTCGCGTAATCTTCGAAGATTAAACTTAACGTACGCCCGAGCGCTTTAATCGCTATGCGATACACAGCCGTACCCTGCTTTTCATCGCCGTTGATGATCGATACGAAGGTGGCGAGCAGTTTAGGAAGCGTGATAAATAGCAGTTCCGCTACCTGACAGCGAAGCACTACATCGTTAACATCGAATTCGTCATGTACTTGCAATAGGGAAAGAATTGAATCAACCGCCTGGAAACGAAGTTTCCGTGCGCGTTCCGTTTCCACTATTCGGACGCACACAAAGATAGTTTGGGAAAGAAGGGTTAGGTTTTCCTTCACGTATACCTCCTCCACTAGTTCCGAGTGGATGCGACGTGAAGCGAGCGAAAGCACCTTCAGCACGGCTAGTTTGTACTCTTCGGATAGGTTGGGGTGCAGCTTTCCCGTGTCCCGGTCGTACACTAGCTTCGTTGTGGCTAGTAGTGTTGTCCTCATCGCTACTGCTTTGGACAGCCGACCTTTCTGTAGGATGGTGATAATGCATTCCAATAGGTGAGTTTTTAGTTCGTTTTTATTTCTAAAAGATAGAAGAGAAACTACTAAAGCGATTGGAGACACGGGGAGCGCATGGGCCAACTTACTGTCCTTGTACGGCGTCCACGAGTATGATCAATTGCTGTAGGAAAATGTTTTGCAGTATTTGCACACTACTGTTGTCGACTTTCTTTAACTGTTCGTTTAGTTGCACTATGCCCTCCTGTGTGGGTTTTCGAATGACTGCATCAAAGAGTGGCTTAATTGTGGTAAAAATTTCGGCAAAGTTTTCCATCGCGCTGGTTTGTTTACGTGCGACAGCGGAGTGAAGTTTTGCGGCTCAATTTTGACAGATGTTCGCGGTCACAACAAACGTTACCTTTCTTATTTCGCGCTTGAAAAAGAAAACTGTTTGCAAAGGGCCAAACGCATGTGTACTTACACGTGGTTAGTCAATGTATGTTGATAGTTCTTATCGATTTATTTACTCATTTGCACATCGAGATTTAATTAAACTATTCCCTCACTTATAAATTATTTTAGGAAATTTGATCACTGAAATGCGATCTAATCAGAGCTGTAAAAACTGTGTTTTTTTGTATCACTATTTCTAACTATCGCTCGAAAAGCAGTCGCGAAAAAATGGCATTCTAACCAAAATTAACACAGCTTCTGACTACGCGCACTTCGGTTTCATCGATGACCATTGGGCTTTAAGCAGTTCCATCCAGCGGTGCTTCGATTTTTTGTGCTCTGCACGTTGGCAAGGTTCGTCCGGCCAGTGTTGGATCGCTTGTGCTTGGTCCTTTAGTTGAAGTATCACAAACGGTCCGTGGATTTCGTGATATTCTTGGTCAAACGGTCAGTGTATGTTGAACTCCATCGATCGCTGGTGATCTAGGTCGAGATCGGACAGCGTGGATTGGGCAGGAAGGAATGCACTAACCAGTTTCCGCGTGTAACCCGGAAGGAATGTGTAGCTCGAGAATATCAGCAATCCTAAAATGGCAAATATGAAAGCATCTGCGGAAAGAAGTGTTGTTAAGGAAAATTGAGGGAAGAATGTTTCTTTTGCTTTCATGTGACCATAAAAATGTTAATAATTAATTGAGAATCCGTCAAGTTTTTGTACAAATCTGGCAGACGGATTGGGCACCACTAAAAAGGATACTGACAAAACGCTTCTCCCAAGGATCCAGCATGTATATGCAGGTGTTGAGTTCGTACAGCAGATACACGGATGAAATTGATTTCCATACTTTACGAAACATGATGGCAACAATCACCAAGCACACCGCGGTTAGCCAGCGTCCACAACGTTGGGTTGAATATCTGAACGTAAACTGAGGTGAATCACAAACGGCCCCGATTAGGCTTTCCGGTGGGTTGTACTGAGTAATATTATTTCGTAATCAGGCGGGGGTAGGTCTACTACACCCTTATCAACATCAAGCGTACACAATTGGCCGTCGATGTTTCGGTTGCCTCGGTTTTTCGCAGGTGTCTTGTGTGTAGCGCAGCGACTTCCAGATATCCAATGTATTGAGATTGCGTAGCAATTGATAACAACAGCCTTACTCAGCACTAACTTTTCCCTTCGTTCAATGAAGTTGGCATATTTGGGGGAACCATAGAGCGGGCGGTCAAACGAGAGGCGGCATGCTGTATGTTCGCTTATCTAAGCAAACGCAATTGCGATTTGGGGGCCAATCTTAAAGAACACACGTTTCTAATTTACACCTAATATCACGCAAAAAGTAGCTTTGATTGCATGAATTCGGTTGAAAGTGTAAGGATTGTGGAAAATATGCTTTGGTTCGAAACAGCACGGGAATGTATTAAAAGGGTTTATTTATGTTTGCTTTATTTGCTGCTGATAGCGATCAAAACATCTTCGGCAAAAGGAACCAACAAGGGCAGCAATATCAAGGGCTATTTTGACAGTTAGCTGACAGTTTGCGTGCTGAGCAAAGCCCTTTTCGCCCGAACGTTGTGGATCCAGTAATGCGGGCTCGTTTCACGCAGCTTGCTTTGAAAATGACCTGCTTGCGATGAAACGAATTTTGCGTTTGTTTTCTGTATTTTTTAATATATTACGATATTTGACGCATATAAAACACAATAAGCTACTTGAATGGATAATTTGAATATCGGAGTAAAGCATTAAACTGTTTACTCGCGTGAGCTTTGCAATACGCGCAGCTTAACAATGTGGCCGCGAGCTATTCGAATCTCGTTACAAAGGCATGAGAACAAAACACGGCTTTCTTGAACATAATTTGAAAAAGGATACTAACTAGACATTTTTCCCATGGTTCCAGGAAATATGTCATGCTGTAAATTTGCCACTGCAGGTAGAATGCGTCCCATCGTTTTTGCAACCGTTCCTTCCAGCTGCTAGCGGTGATACTCTCCATCCTACGTTTTGTGTGGTTTCGAGCCTCGTTAGAGACAGTACTGTCGTTACAATTTCACTTTACAACTGATTCGGTCGAGCTTTCTAGTGCAAAATGTACCCCCCAAGAATTTGGGCCGCACGAGGTTTTGGATATGATATCTTATCGGCCGAAAATCCGTTATTAAACAATCTTCTCGTGCGTGTGGTCGCACCAATGGTTGTGGTGGTGGTGGTGTAGCAAGACATCCCGGATTAGCGGCGGTTGGTACACGATACCGTTTTATCGAGTAGCCATGGTATTTATAGATATGTAGTCTGGAAGTATGTAAGCACAAATAGCAACTAAAACACAAACGCAAAAAAATGAACTCAAAATTAGAAGTGTGTGTTAATGATGAAGACACATCGATCAAAAATCAAGCCTGCCCGTACCGCGTCAGCTCGCAGTCATCCGTCGTGGACGATGCGGAAGAGTTTACGGCCCTGGAAGATCCCGACGGCAGGATAGAACGTATCGAACTAGGGAATGAAAAGCCACCGAGCAGCTCCGAATGGTATCGGTTGCAATCAAACATCTATGGTGCTGCGAGCTTTGAGATTGTGGCAGAACTGCTAGACACTGTGCAACAAAATCCGGCGGCAACTGTGCAATTGGATTTTAATGTAGGTTTCCAGGATAGAGAAAATCCGTACAAATGTGTTAAATTTTGTCTGTCCTTACAGCGTTGTGGTTACACCAACCTGCACGTTCAAATTGCGCTGGATGCGTTAATGCAAACAAGGCCACAGTGTCTCGCACGGCTAGATCTATCGCGCAATAGATTGATGAATATTTCGCTGGCACGCTATCTCGGCAACGTGCTGATGGAGCTACAAAGCATCGTGCATCTTTCGCTTTCGTTCAACACACTCGATGACGAATGCGTCGGAGTGTTGGGTGATGCGTTATCAAACTCGGGCGTTCGCCTGCTGGAAGCAGCTCACTGTGCAATCACGGATCGCGGCGGTTCACTGTTGTTTAGCGCACTGATCTACAACGACTGTGTGGAGCAGATGGATCTCAGCTGGAACCATCTGGACACTGCCAGTGGACAAGCTATAGGACGTTTACTGTCCACCCAAAACACACTGAAGGAGCTCATACTGACCGGCAATCATCTGTACCAGGAGCTGCAGTGTACCGTACCCTTGCTGTTGGGAACAATCAGCAACGAAACGCTTGACCTGCTCGATCTCAGCTGGAATGGGTTGCGAGGGGAAGAAGTGGGTCGTGCTCTTCTGAGAGCGATTCCACAGTCGAACCTCAAGCGTCTTAAGCTGCAATGCAATATGCTAACCCCCTTGGAGATGTCGTTTATAGTGAAGATGGTGAAGAAAAGCGAAACACTCGTCGAGCTGTGGCTCGGGAGCAACGAGTTCGGGGACACCGTAACGGTCGATCTGGTGCGCACGTTTATGCGCCACCAAACGCTGCAGCTGCTCTCGCTCGGGTCGTTTCATTTTATCCCGCAAACGGTAGCAAAACTGTGCCGGATATGTAAACGCAGGTATCCTACCAAACAGATCATCTATCAGGGTGTGCTGCGCGCGAACCCACCACGTCCGGTGGACGTGCAGGACATGCTGCTAGAGCGCTGTCGCTTCCTGGCGCAAAAGCCAAAGAAGGCAAAGCTAAAGCGTGATCTCGGCCATCTGATGCTTCAGTTTGGGGACGCGGAAAATGCTGTACTTACGCGGGAAGAGTTTGATCTTGCGTTGAAACGGTTCCGCCTGAAGCTTGACCGTGCACTGCTGGACGCACTGATGGACGCGTTCGAGGTTCCGAAACGGTTGGTAGACACGGGTGCGATGGCAGTGAAGTATCTTACCAAACATCCGACGGAGCGGCCGATCGTAATGCCGGCCAAGCGGAAGGGCAAGAAGTGAAATGAAGAACACGAGACAAAGTTTGGATTGAATTTTCAATTTCATAATATGTTTATTGCTTCCTGTTTTCCTGCACATCTTTGTGCACTTTCTCCCTCTCTCTCCCTCTGTTTAATGCTCACTCTGTTACTCTGTTATCCTTCCTAGTTCTGATGCTGCAGTTTCTTTTGCTAGATGTTTGTGTGTGTGTGTGTGTTTGATGCGTTGTACATGAGAATGAACGAATAATGAAACGATGAACAAAATGTGACATGTAATAACGAGTCTGCGCTGCTTTCCGGCAAAAGCCGAGATGTCTTAAGCTTTTAAGTACTAGGTACTACCGATCGTATGACGCTGTGAAGTGGCGACGCTGTACGCATTTGCCTGTCACTAAAACCATGGAATGTGTTGTGTTAATCCCCGGGGCCTGGGACTTATTGGCCGTTTGTGTTTTGTGAACGTCCCTATCAATGTCTGCCGGCCTGTTCGCTTTCCGTTTTGCTGTATGGTCGATTTTGCTCGCTAATATTTTTTTTACACTATTTACACATTCTGCACACACAAATTTTCCCTACCTCATTCCGCTTTTCACACGAACACGAACGAGTTGCCCTATACGCTACGCTTTTAAATAATATTGAGTACATTTTGTTCATAGGTTTGAGTTAATAGCGATCGAGTTTCACGAGATAATGTACATCATGCTGCTGCTTCTGCGCGTTTGCCTTGCGCTTCCGAGAGTTGGCCTAACCGTCTTATTGTCTAATTGCCTGCTACTTAATTGTACACTCACAAACAACACTAAACAAGGAACTATTTATTCCGCTAAAATCTAGCCCTAGCTAACATGCCTGCCTACCCGGGTCGTACTGTGATTCCTCCGGCGGGGTTCCTCCTTCTGCTCTATTTTCCCCCCAACGGGAAAGGACAAAAGGATCAAACAAACAAACCAAAATTCACAAAATGGCAGACAGGGGGAGATGATTGGCCATGTGTAGTAATGATTGCGCAGCTTGCGAGAAGATCGCTTACGGATGGTTGTGTCACCCAAAGAAATGCCGTTCTACCGGTTTGCTAACACACAAGCTCGTGTACTCCGCCGGTTTTGAGCGCAGCACAGATAAGCAATGCGGGTTGATACACTCTACACTATCCTACATGGCCCTAAATGCTATCCCTAAAGTGCGAACAAATAGTTAAAAGAAAAAAAAACAACTCTCCATCCCTTCGCTCGATTCACTTATTTAATATCACATTACATTTAACTCTTCGGCCCAAGCGATGGGCAGACGAGGGTGCAACCCGCTACGGTTGTGCAAGAAATAATGCTTGGAAGGGAAGGAGGGTTACCGGAATTGCGTTTACGAAGAGAATCGTTCGACACGCTCTACCACCGGGTATACCTATGCTACACTCACAAAATGGCCATCTTGTTTGCCTCATTGTCTGGCTAATTTCCGTTTTTGCTCTAACGTCTAACAGTCGTCTAACAGGCGCTTGCGCACGACGTTATAGTGAGAATTGGTTATGCTACACATCATGCCTTAGAGGGGGGCGTCGTCCGAAGCGTAAGTAAAGCAGCGCATACGGCGGGTGCCCTTCTAATTCGGTTGGAAGAACTATTTACAACAAAAAGCACTATATATAGACAGACTGACAGGCAGTTAACAAGGTCAGCGAAGCGCGAATTGGCGAATAATAAATTAGTTACTCATGTATAAAAAATAGTGCTAATAAAATAATGAACTTTCAATAGCGCGGCCTCTGCCCTCAGTTGAGGCTTCCCTCGTTTCGCCCCGTTTCGCCTCGTTTCGCATACCGGAGCAACCGGCATCCGGTGAGATGTAGGCCGGCACTAATTGTTCGCTAGAAGGATCTGTTGCCTTTTACTACACGTGCACAGTCAGGACGTCCGATTCGGGCGCCAGCGTACTGCCGACGAGCGTCGGAGCGTCGACCGGAACCGGCGACGATTGGGACGTTACTACTGTCCCGCTCGCTGCTCCCGGCACCGTCCCACTGGCCGCCACCCCGCTCACATTCGTCGTGGACGCGGAGGAAGCGGATGTCGACGTGGAGGAGGTGTGATCGTTGATCGACCGTTTGCCAAAGTCTTTGTGCTGGCTGTCGATCGCACCGACGATGTTTTTCGTCATAATGTCCGCGTTCTGCGTTTTGTGCAGCAGTATGTGCGAGTTGCGGTTGGCCGCCTTCTGCTTGTCCGGGTCCTTCTCGAACTCGGCACCGTCCGGCGTGCAGGGCGGGTAGAGCTGCTGCGAACGGTGATGCACCGTGCTGGGCCCGGCCGCGATCTGGTTAATCTCCGGCGCCGGATTGAGGCTCAGCTCCATCGCGCCGCGCAGCGAGCTCGAGCTGGCCTTCAGCGGGTTGGCGTACCGGCGAAAGTTTTCCTCGTTCTGCAGATTGTTGGACTTTTCCTCGTCCATGCCGCGGGACAGGTCGAGATGGGGCGACAGGTTCGTGCCGCTGCCACCGTGCGAGTGTACCCGCTGGCACCAGAGTAGCGCTACGACCGCACCGAGACAGAGGGCCACGATCGCGATGCCAAAGCCGACGGCGATCAGGTAGCTGGAACCGCCGCCGGTTTCGTTCACCAGCGCCGTCTCGACCTTCACCTCCAGGATCGAGGTGAGCGGGGCCGCCTCGACGAGATCGGTTTGAAAGGAATCGTTCTGGACGCCCTGCTGGCGGGAAAGTATCTCCGCCAGCAGACGTACCGCTTCCGTCAGGCTCGACGCACCACCGGCTGGATCGGTTGGAGTAGACTGTAAAGGAAAACGGGATGTTGGTTGAGATGCGATTCGAAACCGTAAAAAGGAACCGGACAGGGTTCCGCTCTACTCACCAGTGTCACTTCAATCGTGTCGTTCGTTCCTGTTTTGAGATCACACAGCACCACTATGAAGACGGACACGTCAAAGGACGGACTTTTGATCAGCTTCTCGCCGAGCTGGAGCCGGAGCAGATGGCACAGTCCGTCCACCGAGGTACCCCGGACGAGCCGGTTCAACTCGAGCAGAATCGAGACGCGAGAACAGGCCGTTCCAAGCGTTGCCTGGGATAGAAAAAAAAAACACTTCATTAAGCTTCCTCCTTTAAATATTAATAGAAATTACTTCCTGGGCATCTCTTACCTGATTTGGCCAGCAGTCGGTCGGTGCCGGTATCTTCGGTGGTGCCACGCGCCGTGACGGCTCGAACGTACGACAGTCACCACGCGGTTGGCACGGCGGCGTCAGGCAGGATTCTTGCGAGGTCGGCACACAAACCTGGTGGCTTTCGCAGGCCGGGCCGCCGACCCCGTTCGATTGGTTGCGGTTGAGACAGTTGTTGAGTCCGCACCAAAGGTTCGAACAGCGCGGTTTGCCGTTCACACAGATGCAAGAATTACAGTTCGTTTCGTCGGGCGTTGCCGGTGAGGCGGAACCTTTCGGCTTTTGGAGCGAATCCGTGCCGCTATCCAGTGGATCGTACGGCGAGTTGGTGGTCGTGTTGGAGCAGACGGAGGACGGATCGGAAAGCACTGTAATGAACGCGGGAAAGGAGAAAACTGTTATTGGATGGTCGCCCTCCTGGTTTGATGCGCAGCGTGGACTTACGAATTTCACACCGCACGCCACGCCGGCCGACTGGACAGATGCAGGTGAACCCACCGATGCCGTCCTTGCAGGTGGCCCCGCCCAGGCACGGCTGCGGCGAACATTCGTTCACGTTGATGCGACAGTCCGGGCCGGAAAAGCCTTTCGCGCAGAGACACCGGAACCAGCCCGGGCCGGACTCGCACGTGCCACCGTTGTGGCACGGTTGGCCCTGGCACTGGTCGAGCGGCTCGGTACAGAACGGGCCACCCCAGCCGAGCGTGCAGCGGCAGTGGGGCGCTCCCCCGAACTGGGACGGTATGCAGGAACCACCGTTCAGGCACTGGCCGGGCAGACACTGGATCGCACGCTCCGTACAGGTCTTACCCGTCCAGCCCGGTTGACATTCGCACGAGTAGTCGCCTTCGCCATCGATGCAAATGCCATTGTTGGCGCACGGGTTCGAGGTGCACTCGTTGACATCTGTGGAGAGGGGAAGAGGAGAAAGAGGGGGTTGGTGAAAATACGTGTGTAAAGATCGCGATCGCTGTGCGGCAACACTTACTATGCTGACAGAATGGCCCGGTAAAGCCGTTTTGGCAGACGCAGCTCGTACCCATCGGGCCGGGCTCACACTTACCCCGGCCGTTGCACGGAATCGGTGCTACTGCTTGGCCACCCGGCGTTGCCGTATCGTTGCTGGCAGGCATGGTGCAGCCGGCTTCTGCAAAAATAAAACAAAACGAAAGAATAAGAACAGAGGGAAAACAATTACTAATGATATTAATGTTAAAGTGTTCCCCTATCTAGCGCCTAGAGCTGTGGTTGTGGCCACGTTTCCTTCGCCATGCTAGATAGAACCATTTAGAAGCTATAACAGCTTCATTAATGATTGTGTCAGTTGTTATTACGTGTATGGGTCGATCATTCACACCCGGCCGGTGATCTTCACCCGCGAACGATTGTAACCGGCAATCTTACACAGATGAGAAGAAGGGCGAAGGAGTCAAGAAGCCCCCCCCCCCCTCAGAACGGATAATAAATAGTGAGAATGTGAGGCCTCCCATCCTCTCTGGGATGCAATTTAGCGCAGCAAAACAAACAATGAAACAAAAACATGCAACTGCAGACGATCAAATGGCCGAGAGCCATTTTAATTGCTTAATCAATTGTCGGTGCTTCGCTGCATTTATTTCGCGTTTTGTAGGCTCCATTCTTTCCAGATCCGATGTGTATCTATTTATGCTGTTCCGTTTCCTCCATTGGGAAGACGTCTTTGTACTTGGGAGACGGTTTTATAAATTATTTTGTTGTCCTTTGAACAAACAACAAAAACTGCGGAGAAAAAGCACTATTCTACCCAGTTCCAGTACGGTGCCAGCTTAATCGAGACGCTGCGGTGTGGCGCATGTCGGTTTCCTATCATCTCTTGAGCTTGGGCTCCCTACGGAAGCTCGCTGACAGATTGAGGCTCGTTTGTGACTGTCTGGGGCGTTTTGTTTAGCCCGCTTTTCTTTACGGCTTTTCCCATCGCCAAGCGTGGAGCGCATTAACATTCTTCCCACTGCTGCTGCGGCTGGGACACGCTGTTTACACGAACAATTTTCTTTCCTTCCACTAACCACCTTCCCCGAGGGCAGCATGGAAGGCCTTACGGCCTCATTTGGTTACATTGTCTTTCTGCGCCTTCCAAACAATCCGGTCAGCAAACATCGTTAAATGGTGAAGATAGGAAGGAATGAAAAGGTTGATGCTTGATTTTTCAATTTACATTAATAAATAGGTGACGCTCGGTTTGGTGGTTGCGTTTTTGGGCGATGTTGTTGGGGGTTCGTTTCGGGAGGGGGGGGGGGGGCCCTCGGTCCATGGACAGTGGAATGGTTTGGGGGAGACCAAGTAGCCAGCAACGAATGGAATGATCTATTGCAATTATGCTTCCAGCAGGCTGACAAGTTGGACTCAAGTTTATGTGCTCACTAACGTCACTAACTCTATTTCGTTCGAATTAAAGTACAATCATTCCTTTGCTCATTTTAAAGCCTTTTCTTGCAGCCACGTTTTTGTGTGTGACTGTATCAGATTTAAGCGCGTCAAAAGGCACTGGATCTGTGTTGAAAAGTGACCGATCAGATTGAAATTATCGTTGGACAATGTGGGCTGCGGACAGGGTAGTTTAGAAGCCATCCATAGAAAGTCTTGCGGGCAGCAACAATGTGACCATTTTTGGGACACCGTTGGGAAAGATGCGGCTTGTGTCAACGCAAAGGTACTGCCACGCTGTCTCCTCCCGAGTTTCAAACTTACACCAAGGTAACGTCCCGGCCCGGCCGTGCCCCGGGAACCTGGACAGTGCAATGAGCTATGACAAATATTGGCCGTAATCATTAATTTATCTTCATCTTCACCGAAACGGGATTCCATCAGTGGTGCCTGCAGGGAAAGCTAATACACCCCGACGGGCCATTCGGCCGGACAGTGTGCACACCTAATTCGTTGTCGTTTCTGCGCGTGGTGTTTTAAAACTATCCACCCACTGCTACCTACCTCCCTGCCCCCTTCCCAGAATGGTGTGGTAGAATTAGCTTCCCTTTTATTTGTGTTCGATCAGCGTTGGGAGTGGATGACGGCAAGCAGCGTTGCGCAAGTTTGAAGACATAAATAAGTTGTAAACAATTTATCAAAAAAAAAAACTAAGAAAAGGAAAAGCCTCCCTTCTTGCTGTATGCTGTATAGTGATGTCCATTTCTTGTTTGCTTGTGCTTGCTTGTACGATCGTTCTCTTTGGTGCCTGTGCAACAAAGATGATATTTTGTTTCGGGCGTTTGGGGCCTTCGCTTTGCACCACGGTACTTCTTTTCATTCGTTGTTCCTTCGTACGTACGCTTTTTGAACAAGTCCTTTAAGACCGACCGTTACCGTGGGCTTGTGGTAAAGCAGTTTTACCCGTACCAGTATGGGTGTCTTAGGCGAAGCATCCGAAGAAGTGAAAAACTTCCATTAATTATACAAATATCGTTCGAGTCGGAGGCATCGCCTTCCACAGTAAACTGTTGCTCCCTGCTCCATCGACGTATCAGCCTAACGATTGTGTGTATCCTGACGCGAAACAGACAGACTGTGTGGCTATGCAGAACGAGAAAAAGAGAGCTAAACGGTGTACATGGCCTCAAAAACAAGGCTCAAAAGCGACACCGAGAGCATCCCCGAGTGGCGAACCCATTATGCGGTTCATCCCGGCCCCACGAATGTAGCATAATACTTCGAGACCCAGGGTGGCATGGTGGTGGAGTACAACAACAACAAAAAAGAGGAGCGTAATGCGATCGGGCGGCTGAGAGTGTGGCTGGTGGAAAGCACAATCATATTGTCATTATTTTACAAAACCCCTCCTCTAGGGGTAGGAAGGAATCTGTACCGCACGGGATCACTTGCAGGACGGGGGGTGGTGGTTCTAAATTTGGAACGGCATTGTATTAATTACCGAGGCATTTAGGAACCTAATTATTCATCGCATCGCACCGGGGCGATCGGTGCGTTCGTGAGTTCGATCATTAGTCATTGCGGTTGCGGGCTCTCTCCGTCCTGCGGCGACTCCTTCCGTAAACCATTTGTTAGACTAGTTAGCGGAATTGATCGCCCAAGGGTTATGTGTGAGGTTGGGTAGGGTTTTGATTCTTTTTTTTCTGTGGTGTGTTTTTTATTGGCCAGAAGGGACAAAAAGTCTACTCGGTGGTAAATGCAATACACTTGGTACGATCACCTATGGAAGCTCGTTATGAGGCATCTCGGAGCGAAAAAAGCCATACAAATTAAAATTAAAGCTAAATAATATCTAAGAACTGCTCTTCCGTCACATTTAACTCCTATTTTGTGCTGCCTCCCTATCAGCCCTCCGCAGATCAATACCCCCGAGATTACAGGGAAACGTAAGAAGCCGCGTGGCGGGTTCGCGCGCTCCAGGATCAAAGGCGTAGAATTAGTCCAATAAAACCATTCCTTCTACGGGCTAATCCACCCAATCTGGCATCGATTTCGTGTGGCACACAGGATACAGCGTCGTGCCCTGCCCATCATCCCATTTGCCATCTAATTACAACGGCGAAAGAAGCCACCGATGTGTGCGATGTGAAAATTTGCCTATTCCTTTTTCCACGGATCCACTAACAAGGATCCATTCCAGGGTAGGTCCCTTCCCGGGACGGGCAGGGTGCTGGGCATTGGCAGTGGTAGGAAAAATAAGGCACGGATGAAATCAAACGATCACCGGCGGCCAACGCGGGCAACATATTTGCGACCGGCAGGGCTCAGTTCAGCCGTTCTTGCAAATCAAAACGTTCTCATTTAACTGACAATCACGCGACTGCCGCTCGACCGTTGCCTGTCAGCGAGGACACTGCACTGGCCGGCCAGCCATTGCACTGCGATCTTCCGGCTCGATCAGTCCCACAGCCATGGCACGGCAGGCTGCGGCAGCAGGAGGAAGTTAATTATGTGTACGGCACAGTCAGGCCAGGTGGAGAGGAAATCAGTGTGCCACCGCCAACATTCCCCAATAATGTGGGAGCAGTGCGCAACGGGGGCAAAACAGGGCTGATTCGTCTTCGATCTCTCACGCCTTACACGTTCGCCATGTGGCTGACAACGGGCGTAGCTGCCTATGTTTGCGATGCGTCTTCCGACACGTAGCGCTGCAATTTCGTCCCGGTAACGAGGAGGCGGCTGTTGCACAAAGCTGTTGCACATTTCTCAAGCGGGCAAAACGCGCCCGCTCTGCCACAATCTCATTACCGCGCACCGCGGCGGACGGGAAGGGAAATGCTTTACCAGCAAATTTATTTATTATTTCAATTCAATTTAAAGAAACTTCATATTTACATCCCATTTGCAATCGGGCGGGTTCGTTCCCCACGGATCCCCACCGGGATAATGAGGCGCGGCGCGCCACATAACTGAAGCATTGAAGCATCGTACCGAATGGTATGCTCCCACACCCCGCCGGTGAGTCATCTGTTGGGCCCGATGCGCGAATCGCGTTCGTTTATTAACTGCCGGCAAAGTGTCATCGTGGGACGCCTCTTGCTACCGTTTTGTGTGTCGCACGCCACACGACTTTCGTTCACGTGATGTGGCGTGGTTTTTTCTTCTTTTTGGTGGAGCATGGCATTAGCTTTGAATGAGCGCCGAGCGCCTTTTTACCGCGTGTCAATTACTGGGTGAGAACATAAGTAGTGATTAATAGATGCGCCCGGGAAAGCGCATCGGAGGAGGAGGAGGAGAAGGAGGAGGAGGAGGAAGTACAAGAATTAGGAAGCAGAAAGCCCTAAAACCGCGCGGCCAAATGTGTCTTCTCGGTGGCTGATGTGACTAATCATTGTGGTTGCGGTTTGCCGGCGCAATAAGCGACACGAGTGGGCTCACCGTGCAGACGTGGGCACTCCGTGGGTAATTGGTGAGGCAAATCAATTCCCACGTTGTTGTTTATTTTTTTCGGAGCAGCACCGTTTGGGAAGCAACACCGCAAATTAACAAACAAACGCGTTTTGCAACATCAAACGGAACGAAACTTCATCTCTCCGTTGATCCAATTAACCCCGGGCGGGCAATTAAACGTGAAGCGGGGAGTGAAAACAGTGTGAGGCGTCAAATGCGTAGGGCAAATCCACGCCCCGGGATTTACTCACCCCGGGGCCAACCAAATGTGCTGCCCCGTTCAAAGCCCAAAAGCGGAACACTCGCCGGCCCAATCATACGGTCCGATATTGCCTTCTAGGGGGATTGGCCGGCCGTCCCTGCCTGGGCGCGCCGTGGCTTCGTTCGCCACGATCGCACCGAGTGTCAATCAAAATTCTTTCACTCCACTAAAAATCGTCAATTGACGCGGTGGCTGCACAGCCAGGGGAGGGGCTGGCGTTCCACTCGGCCGGGATTAGCGGATAGGGAAGCGAGCGCTAGCAGGAGCTTCAGTGCACCCGATGCTTTCCCAAATAAATAATTCAACATTTTCCATCCAAGGAGTCAATTATTCTTCCGCGTGGCTTAACATTTAACTCTGCTGCACGAAGCTAAAGGACGGGAAGGGTGCGCTCCAAGATCTTCTCGGCGCGTTTCCAGGCGTTGCTCGCCTTTCCTTCGCGGTGGCCGTAACGCACCGGGAGAATGTATCCGAGCGAGGCTAGACTGCTTGCCAACTCCGGCCAAAGCGTATGTGAGTGTGGCGGGAAACAAAAGGTTGTGGCATGGGTGCTGTCCGAGTTAGTTGGGGCACAATTTTTTGGGGCTAGATTTTTTCCCACCGCCACGCGGACGCTGCTAACGAGCCTCCCGGTTTTTGGGCAGTGCACGGGGCGGCGACGGGGCGGACGGGGGAGATTGGAGCTAGCAGCGTGCGGATCTACTGTGTGACGATCGATCGTCCGCGGGATCGTCCGCAAATTGGCAGTTTTGACATACAGCTTAATGTTATACAATCGGGCAGCAATGTGCGGGATCGAACCACAGACCGGGCGGTTCTAGATCGCGAGGGCGCGAGGCATTGCAGTGGAAGGCACGGCAAAAGACAAAAGCGAATCATTATTCGAAGGCTGGCTAGTGGCGTGCGATAAATGCGATTCTGGCCCAGCGCGCGGGGATCGATGTCGGCGGCAGGCTGGGAAGTTCAGCGTGGCGACTGATTCGATCTCACCCGATCTCTCGGGCGCGTAAGGCGAAAAGGCAAAACGGCTCGCGGTGAAAGGTACGGTGCACGTGATCATGCATGATCGGCGCGCAGCGAACCCAGCTGGATTCGCCTATGAGCGATGTAGAACGATATGGAGCCGGACAGATGAACAACTGTTAACAAACTTGTTAATTTAAAACGAGTGAGCCGCGGAGAGCCGTTGAGTGTGGGCTCCCCTTGCGGACATGATTTTTCCATCATCGATCGCGCACTTTCCCGGGCACCGAGGTGGGCAAGGTGCACACGGCCGATTGCAATTGAGGGGCAGACTGTGTGTGTGTGTGTGTGTGCGCGCGCGTCTCCCCGTGGCCGATGATGTATATCTGGATCAACAAGGGGTACATGAGCGCGCAATTTGTTAGCGACCCGTTCGGGGCTAGGTGCAAACGCGCGGGCAAAACTCTACCGACGATTGCTGCACGATCAACAATGACAATCATATCTGGCGAATGAACATGTTAACGGACATTTTTCTCCCCCTCCTCCCGTTCTGGACGATCGTGCACGATCGAGCGGTTTGCTTTCGGAACCGCAACTGTACGGATGAAGACACGGGGATAGGTTTCAACCCGGCCCGGTCCAGCGTCCAGCTTTCTCGACGGGGCGAACCCAGCAAATGAGCGATCGCGCCAATTCTGCGCGACCCGCAACGTACGCGGGGTGTAATAAATATGTTGCCACCCCCTTGCGCGATGCTCCCCTGCTGCGGTGACCGATTCGTGACCGTCAATCTGAATCGGGTCGGATCGCGCTCGCGCTTCACGCTTCCAATCGTTTCCCGATCGATTATGCCCAAACGCACTTCATCGCACCTATCGCACGCCGGACAGCGGTAAGAGCTGAACTGTAGATAATTAACTGCTCATGGTCGGTGTAGCAGCGTCCGGGGCACAGCGATGACGGTTTGACGGGGCTGCTGCAGCTGCAGGAGCTGCGGACAAGACAAACGATCCCGACGATCTGTCAGGACGATGGACAGCCGAACGGGCACGGAACGGACGAGACTTGCGGCTGACATCGCTCAACCCGTTCAGGTTGTAATCCTTTTGGAAAGCTTGGCACCATCTGTCCGACCAGTAATGTAAAGTGAGTGTAATTCTCTCCCGGCTTCGCCTTCCACTCTTCCCTCGGGGAGTGCAGACATATGATACTAATTTATAGCCGATTTGCATGCGTGTGTGCCATACAGGAAACTCTTTTCCGCTGGCGAGCGAAATTCCCAGCGACGACAAACGGGCGAGCGAATAAATTGCATCTGACAGCTTTTCCCACCTATCCGCGCTGTGTTGGAGCAGAGATGCAGCACACACACAAAAAAAAGGTTCAACATGAATTGAAAGTCAGCTAGAGAAGGCAGTTGAAAAAAAACTACAACCCTGCAAAACACCGTTTGTAGATGATAAAGTTCGAACGCTCGATTTCACCCGAAAGCGATCGCGAGCTCGTCTTTCGTGTTTCGTGTCGAACAGCGACTCATCGCAGCCATTACACGGCACTGGGAACATCCATCGCCAAACCACTTGTCACATTCCTTCACACTCGTTTGAAGGACGCTGGCGAGCAGAGTAGGCGAAACGGTTAAGGAGAAGGATGGTTATCGTTTGTTCAGGGGGGAAAGGAAACGATCGCCACCGAAACGCCAGAATCGGCACAGATCTCACCGGACAGATATCGCTCCCCCCCCCCCTTCCCGATGGTGGGCAATAAAATACACCAAATATGGCACTGGCTGTAAATTATCCAAATACCTGCCCTCGCTCCCCGATCACCCAAGCAAGCTGAAGAAGTCCGTGGAGAAGCGTTGAAGCGGCAGCATCAGCGGACAGTGAAAGAGAGCTTCCTTTCGACAGTTCGCACACTTGGCCTGCTGATGCTTGCTGATAGTGTGATAGTGTGCTGTGAGAATGAAAACATTCCCCGCCGGTTTGTGGTGCCATCAAAATGGCACCAACGCGCTGGCCGCCGGGATTCAAAGCGACCGTGCAAAGCGCGTTGAAATATCATAATGAATTATTGTATTATTATTATAATTAACTGTGCGCACTGGGTGGACGTGGCAAGCGGGCGCTCGGGCGCTTCTGGGCCCGTTATCTATCGCTTCCCATCCCTCTGCCCTCCCTGCTCTGTAGGTGTACCTTGATGGCTCCGTGGTTCCGTGGCTGGCGCAAAAAACAGACACCTTCATTTTCCCGGGGCGCACTCCCCGGGGACGGGGTAGGGAGCTCTCGTGGCGGCTGTCATCGCGGTGGCGTATATGGCGCAATAAATTGGATGTCACGAATATGCTAATATTTACGGTGGCTCCACCAGTGTCCGAATTGGACACCCCTCACCCCCCCCCCCCCCCCCCCACTCAACCCAAACGAAAAGGTGCGCAAAAAGAAATGGGCACCCCAGCAACGGATCGGGCGAGGCGAGCCAAGAAGGGGACGAGATCGAAAGCGTTTGATCTGGTTTAATTTGTGGGGACGACACACTGTCGTCGAAAGTCACACCCGAGCACGGTGTCCGGAACACGAAGATAACCGGACAATCCGAGGTTTGATTGCAGTTTTAACATTCGCATATTTGCATCTTTAGCGTCTTTACTGTTATGAAAAATGGATGAGCACACACTTACCGTTGGCACAGGGGCCACCCTTTTCGCAGGGAACTCGCGGGAACTCGCAGTGACGGCCGGCGCGCCCGGGCGGACAGTGGCAGTAGTAGCCGCCCGGCGTGTTCAAACACTGACCCTCGATGCACGGTGACGATACGCAGTGATCTTTGGCCTCCTTTGGAGAAAAAAAAAACAAAACAAAACACAAAAAAAAAGGTTAACAAATTGTGAGATGGTGCGGCTGTTAGAATGTGTAAAGAGTGGTCAATAAAAAATTTTACACCCGGTGCGACCCGAGCGCACGAACACGAACGAGAGTGTTTGGGATGGAAGGAAGGTTTTGTTTTGTGGTGAACGAGTATAAAATCAAATTTTTATGTTAATGGTACCATTCCATTGGAAAGTGGTTGCCGCGGTGACAGCCCCTCGCCGAACACACAAAGATCGCCCCAGAGCGGGCGGTAACTAGCGGGCTGTGACAGAATGGTTTTAATTGGAGCCTGGCATGCCGACAAGCGCGGGGGATTATGATATTATCGCTCGAAGGCTGAGCGCCGAATCCGACGGTGGAAGTAGTAGTAGCAGCGGTGAAAAGAAGCATTACCGGGCAAACAGAAATAAAGGGGAAAGGGAAAGCTCTGTCCCTCCAGTTTTGGGGCTAAGGATCGTGCGAAGAATGCGCTTTTGCTTTAAAAATAGAACTCAATCTTGTGGCCGAAGCTCACAGAACGAAGCTGTACCGGCTAATCTGATTAGCGATCGATTCGAGCGAGAAGTTTGGGTGGAGGAATGTGCCAACCGGTGGCAGCCCCCCAGCCAGGGTGACGTTTTAATCGGGTCCCTCCCCCCTGCCTGTGACATTTGTTGGGCAGTTGTCAAATCGTTCGAATGATGAAGACAAGCAGCGACAAAATGAAAGAAATCAAACAGCGCAAAGTAAGGACAAAAAATAAAAGAAACAACGGCTTAGCTAGGCCCGGAGGAAAAAGGTAATAAATCGGTCCCCGATTATGTCCGATACCTGTTCGAACCATTCTGGCAGCACTCGCCGTGAGAATGGCCGTGTCGTGACACTTGTTACATTTAACACCTTCACGGGAACCGCCTTGCCTTTCGCGCACGATCCATTTGGAAATTGTCAATCAATATTTGGAACGTCTTAAGACGCCTCGGTCAAGCTTCTTACGTGACAGCGGATGGCTGTTGGGAATCGAACTTTGCGTGTGTGTACGTCGAAAAACAAAGCAAAGAAAGTATAAGGTGAAAGATGGCGCATGGAGTAGGAGTCGGACACTATCGCGCATTAACGCTTGGAGTTTGCATTTCTCTGCTCTTTGTCGCTTTTGACTGACAGTAAGCTGAGCTCCAGCCAACGCTGGACACGCGGAGCACTGGGTCTGGACGGGATTTAATCGATTATCGATATTCGCGCCATACATCAGAGGAGTTCCAGTCAAACTGCGGCCCTATTACAAGCGCCTCTCACCCGTCGGGACAGGTTGTGTCGGGCTTTTCACAGCTCAAAATCACTGCTCCGGTTCTGCTGGGAGGAGGTGGTCGCCCCGTTGGTATGCTTTAAATTATCCCGAATGTGTGGTTGGCTTGTTAAATGAGTCGCCTTTTAGTGCAGTTGGAGTGTGGCTCCCACGGCAGCCACGGCCACTTCCGGCAGCGGCGGGTTCGTAGCATTCTTCGTAACCGCTGGGTAGAAGATCAAAAACACAAAAAAACATGGGACCCAATCGGGTGTAACGCATGCAACGCATGGTGGGACTTTCCGCGTCCCGGCGAGAGTGATTTAATTTAATGATCGCCACTCGCGAGCGAAGGCGATTCAATTCGTTAGCAATGATTTAATTTGGCCCCGTATTTGGTTCGCCCGGTCGCTCTGTGGCTTCCCGCGGGAACGGTTCTCGCATTCCAGTGGGACACAGACTAAACCTTCGGTCGGAAGATGTTGTGAAATTCGCTGGTGACGATGAGCTGATGGACGCCTTTCTCTTGCGCACAAGGCGGGAAGAATTTTGCTCCCCCGCTCTCCGGTTTTCGGGGTGGTCAAATAGTGCGCCTAGCGAGGCGTCTGACACGGGGTGTGATTTTGGTGGGACGTTGTAGCATGCCGCTACAACGAGTGGTTAATTGCTGCCGTTTTGGCAGCAGAGACTGGAGTGTATCGGTTTACCGAGACTAGAAGATTAACGACCGATCGTGCCGCGTCCCGAAATGGGGCTTTGCATTCACGCGGATCAGATCAATCACGGCTGGTATGGCGTTTTGCCAGGTGTGGCCTCGTTGGAGGTGTGAATCGACTGCCAAACTTGGAGCGGTAGCTTCTGCACCGTTTTCATAGTTCAATTATTATTTATGATGAGATGCATCCTTTCAGCCAGCAGATCTGCTTGCCAGAAACACGCAAATTCAAACTTTCGCTCGCGGCTCGGTGGAGACTTCCAGCTGTGCCACAATCAATCAAACTCATCCTCCATCATCCTAACCCCTTACCGTCGGCAGTCGGCGTGAAAAATCTGATGCAAGTCACCGGTGTGAAGACGAACCTTTAGATTGAAAATATCACTTCCCGCTGATAACATGACACTTTTATCCAATTACGCAAAGAGCTAGGGTAATGAAATGCTCCAACATCTTGGACAGCTGCAGTGTCTTTAAAGTGCAACCGGCACCAACCAGCAGCAGCAAAAGAAAGATGTTAATCAATTAGCGTCAATTGCGGCATTTAGTTTCCGGAAAAAAGACTGTCCAGTTTTCTCACTCTTGCCCTCGCCCTCGATCACGCACGATCACATTCGCGACACACGGGTTTGATGTGAGTCAGTCAGCCGGGGGGTTTTTTTTTCTCACCAAAAGTCCCAACACCACCAACCTTTCTAATCGCGCAGTTTCCTTCGGCTTTCTTCTACTGCGCCTTCGTTCGCTTACACACATCGCATTTGTTTCGCGCGAGGTCGCCTGCACCGACCCGCCACGGTGCCACAGCTCCACCAAAATAACCTTTAGGTGAGTTTGATTTGTTGTACATAATTGCCCTGCACGAGTGGCGGGCGCCCGTTCGCAGCAGCGCAAAGGGAACTGTATCGAACGGCAGCTGCGGTGCAAGTGCAAACACTAATAGCAGGTGCATTCGCGGGATCCGCTCCTCTCCCCCCCCACCCCCTCCTGCCACCCGCTCCACAAAGCAACAACCGGGTGCTTGGGTGGTGGTGCATGTGCATTTTTACATTACATTTAAAATAATTTATTTATTTCATTTCAAAGCAGCTGAGACCCGTCGGTTGCGGGGCGCGTTTTAGCTGGCCGGGCACCGATCGGTAGCACCTGCGCATTTGTTCGTCCCCTCCCGGCACACCCGCCCCGCCCGGTGGCCTCCCTTCATTTACGTAGTTCGTGTTTGTTCGTCTAGTTCGCATGCCCTTCTATCAAGCAACAGCACCACACCGTTCGGGGACGGGCAGAAAATCCGTGCCATTTCGTAATCATACTGGGTGGATTGATACCGGGGAGGGGAAAGGGAGGCGATGCTGCTGAAAGGGGCAACAGGACCGTGGCGCAAGTGTGGCGTTTTACACACACACAGGTTGGGTCTGGTGTGTGAAAGATAATAAAAAAAAGCCGAGCGAATAACATATTAAATCTTGAACCGTCACTCTAGTCAACATTTCAACGGGACTGCGCACCGGAGGCCACCGTTTGCCGTTTTGCCCGCGATGGGATGGTTTGTTTCTTTCTGTTTCTCTTTTATTTTTTTGTGTTGTCGCTGTTGCTCTTCGGTACCGTGCCCCCAGTGATACACAATCCCCGCAAAACGCAACGCCAAACCGGTAGTGGTGCGAAGCAAAACGAGACTGCACTCGAACACACGGGGTGCGCACAGCGCAGCGGACCGGTGGGGTAGATTCGCGAAAAACCCGCATGTGTGTCCATTGCGTACGCAATGTAAACGTATCACCGTGCGCGGCTGTGTGTGGCTGTGCGGGGTGAAAAAATTGACATCACAACATAACTCTCTACAAGCGGTATGTTCGGTGAGAACGGGGCGGTGCAAGGGCGGTGAGTTGGTGGGAACTAACCAGCGCACCGGGAGCACATGGTGCATGGGGTGTGCATGGGGAAAGTAACGACAAGTGCAGAAGATATCAGTGCACAAACGCCAAAACAGGTTCGCCGAAGAACATTGCCGTGGACGGGACGGGCGGGATTTTTAAACGGGCACTCGGGTGTTCTTGTTGCTGCACATCCACCCCGAAAGTTGAACGACAAAACGGGCTTCGAGGAGGCCTAGTGATAGTTCCATTTGCATACTCATTAAGTGCCACTTGTTAGCCTGCTTCGTGCCCAGGGCCCCAACGCTGGCAGGCTGGCAGGGAATGTAGGATATGGCCATCACAATCGGCATTAAATGCATGCGTACAGGTGCTACTGCATTTCTAATATCCGTTCCCATTTTTTTCGGTTAACGATCGGCTACCGGGACGCGCGGATCGGGACATCGGGATCGCTTCCAGAGGTGCCACTTAAGCTGAACAAGATGGGTTTTGTGCTGTGAGTCGTGATGAACGCGCTATGTATGCAGAATTGGTTTTTAAACGCAGCAAATCTCACGAGAGAAAATATGGCATATCTCCCGAGCGCGGATCGGCAGATATTATCCGGCCTGTTGAGTCTCAAGAATTCATGGTCTGATAAATGGATTCAGCACGAAGACAAATTGCCTCCAATCCGATCCTCACCAGCCGGGCTAGACGGTACGGTTGCTCGCTACTAGCACACCGCAAACGAGCCTCCCTCCCCCTCGCCTTGTATGCTAGCTTCTCATCATCATGATCATGATCATCATCACCAGCGGTGTATTTATACATTTGTTTCCCTCACTGTTTCTCTGTTTACGTTCACGCATTTGCCCCAGCTTTAAGCTGGCCTGCTCTCCACTGTGCCCCTTTACACATCCTCCGGTTTTGCGACGCGCCTTTAGGCGTTTGCCTCATCCCGTTCGGATCCCCACCAACCCACCAAACGGTTTCACTATTATCTTTTTATATCTTTATAAATTAATTTTTATTTTATGACCGTTCATTTACATGGGGCACGATTCTGGCCCGGCGGGCGATGGCTCGCGGAAAAAGGTGCGGAAGGTAAGCCCTCCCCCCCTCTCCCCCTCCCCCTCACGGGCGTACTGGCCGCTCGGTGGAAAAGGAAACACGCAAATCATAAATATTTAAAGAGACTTCCATTTCTCCGCGGTGCGTGAAGGTGGCGATCGTTTAAAAAATAGGATGCAGTAAAAATAAAATCAGAAAAGCATTTAACTGCAATCGGTCAACATTCCGCGGGAGTAAGAATGAACTTTAAAAAAAAAAACCAGCTGCCTGATGCTGTGGGAGGTGAGTAGACACAGGCAAACAGATTTCACTTTGTTACCGTAGTGATTTTGCCGATCGATGCGAGGGCCGCTTTTCCGTGAGATTTACGGGCACGTACCGACGCGAGACGGAGTCAGCAAGCGGAAGGTAACAAGATATTATTGTGTGTTAAGTGCGTTAAATACTTGTGAACCCACCGCGGCTGTGGGTGCGGGCGGGGCTGTTTTTGTGTTTTTGTGTTGCATTATGTTGACACGTTGTATTGTCCGTGAGTGAGTGAGTGAGCGTGGAAGGAGTGGAAGTGGCAGAGAGCAATTCTCGTTTGTCGTCCGATCGGTGGTCAATCTGTCATCCGACGAGGTTAACAAAAAAGAAGGCAGCCTCCCAGTGTCCCTCATTTGTTATCCGGTGCCGTTTGCCGGGGCAGTTTCTGCATCTCGTGTGCTAGATCTGGTCGGTTTCGGTATCGGTATGCGTGCGGTGTGGTTCCCCTCATGTGGGTCTGTGGCCCACAGGTAAAAGGTAGGGGAGAGATACGTGGTGGTTCACATAATTATCGGAAGTATTATTATGTTAAATCGTGCCTCGCTTATTTCACACTGTCACAGAGTGCGCGCGCGGGGTGGGGGTGGGTGTCATACGTCATTCGACGCCGGTGACAATACGCCAAGGGAGTTTTGGTTGTTGGTTTTGTTGCATGGACGATATCTTCAGCCATGAAAAGCTGACAAGGGGACAAAATTCCGCATCGAGATGAATGGACGGCCACATGGCGACCCGCATCGTCTGCGTGGTCGCAGTCCCGATGATCGAACGTAGGCGATGGGTCCAATTAGCTAGCGCGATTGAATGCAGGTGACCCCCGAAATGGGGTGTAAAAAGGGGGGAGGGAGGGGGAAGCAACGTCAAACTGTCAACGCAAGAAGCACAATAAATAATCATATATTACGCTGGCGGAGCTAGTAGAACCGTTAGCGTACCGCGCTGTCTCGTTGATTGTTGTGAAAGCTTCGAAAGACTTCAACGCGCGAGAGGCGACGAACCCGCTCCGCACTGTGCTAGCCATGAAGGTTTGCTCGTTTTTGGCATGACGGTTACATTCAAAACTTTGTAAGCTAAACGGTACAATATAGGACCACTAGAAACGCGCATTGTGGCTGCCGCTGACGCACTTACCTCGCACAACGTCCCGGAAAACCCGAGCGGGCAGATGCACTTGAAGTTGCCGATGAAGTCCACGCACTCGCCACCGTTACGGCAGGGAAAGTTGGCACACTCGTTGATGTCGGTGCTGCAGTCGCGACCTGTGGGAAAGAAAGCACGCAGAACAAGCGAACAAGATTAATACCGTAGCTCGGTAATGTTGATTTCATTACTAGCTGATTCATTTAAGTAGATTTAATCCCTGCATACCCCCGGGGCAGAACGAATAGCAAAGAACGTTAGCTGGGGCAACCAGCAGAAACGTGCGCTCCGAACGCTCTTCCCTTGGCGCAGTGAAATAGAGAAAAAGAGATGAAAATTTGTTGAATGTAATGAACATATTTCATCGGCCTAAGTCCTTGGCATTCGTCGTCGTCGTTGTCGTCTTTTCTTCGCCTGCTCTTTCCACGGTGGTACACGACAGTGCTCCCCTTCTCCTTTGCTCTTTGTCGCTGCTTCTTCACGCCATCACAATAAAGGCACACAACAACGCAAACCGTTTTCCTGCAGCACAATCCGTGCCACTCGGTGGATGGCTTTTTTATCAGGTGCCACACCGCGGTACCGTGTACCGAACCGCGGCAGCACATTCAACGGTTTTAATAGATGATATTTTAAAAAGCTCAAGATTAATCAAAAATATAAAAACCACGCTACCGGAATATGATTATGATCGTGTTGTGCGAGGCGCGAGGACTGAGCCTCTGCCCGCGGTAACCGTCATTTGTAGCGAATTTGAATACGGCAGCAACCGCAACGAGGGAGAGAGACGGAGAGTGAGGGCAACTGGAGGGGCCACCATCCGCACAGAGCGTAGGGAACCCAGCTTTTTTATTAATATCTTTTCGCGCTCAACAGTTCGTTTCTTGGGATGTTGTGTACCATTTTTTTTGTGGCTGTTGTTGCGCTCGCACTGTTGTTGGGACTGTGTATTCATCCCCGGGGGCATCTTTTTCTTCTCACTTAGGGTATTCATCTCACAAACGCTAAGCTGCTGTCGGTACCGGGGAGGTGGAACGGTTTGTTAATTTGTCTTTACATTTATGAGAAATTGGAAGCATTATTATTTTAAATACATTTAAACGAACAACATTTGTTGTGCCAGGATGGGTACGAGAGGACGGGAAAAAGCGGGCCTGGGTTAAGGATGCATTTCCATTGGGCAGCAGTAACGCAGCACGCTCATTACTGATTGGAAACGATCGGATTAGGGCTGCAGTATTGGGCTGCAGTTGGAATGAAATTATCATTAGTAAGACATTATCGTGACTAGCTTAATAGCAAGCCGGTGTATGAAGGCCAGTGGGAAATTAATATGTATCGTTTCTCTCCCCCAGTCCTCTCAGGCACACACGGGACGATGTGTGGAGAAATAGGAGCAGTTCGGCCCTTAGCAGGGACCAGGGCAAGTGGGAGATCGCACGCCCGGAAGAAAAGATCGTGAAATGGATTGGCCGTGCCCCAAAGTGACAGCCCGCAGTGTTTTCAATTTTGACAGACCGAGGCACCGCGGCATCACTACAATTACGAATCTAATTGACAGCGGGAGCGGGCTTCGATCGTTTGGTTCGTGTCCGCACCGCATACTGCGATCAGATCGTACCTGGGCACAGCGGTGCTCCAATCAACGGGCAAACACCGCCGATTAGCTGCGTTTGAGGTTTGATTAATTGAAACCGCTGATGACACTGCGTGTGGAACCGTGTGGTAGCGCTTTCCCCCGCGGATAGAAGCATAAACATCAGCATCAACCGCCCGGTTGGTGGAGTGAGCAGCAGGTGAGTTGATGCTTTTGTGTACTGCGTTGCACGAGTTTCCCGCACAAATTAAGTCAAACAGTTGAACCCATCCGGGCACCGTACCGGTAAATGTTTTGGGCCAAACAGCTCGAAAATGGTGCGGGACCCGGACTCGGTAGCGATTTTGATTGATGAAGCGTGCGCCACTTCCAGCTGTGCTACCTGCGGCACAGCAGCCACCCGGGTTCGGTGGAGTCTGAATTCTCATTTAGCCTGTTTTGTTTAGGTCCAAGCATCACGTCCCTCATTGCGACGGGGGCCGTAGTAGTCGATCATCATAAATCATGAGCGCTTCCGGGAGACAAATTGTTCGCCACTCGCTGCGGTGGCTCTAGTTAGGCTTCTAGCTGAAAAACCAAAAAGGGAACAAGGGACCCATTACCTGTGTAGCCGATGGCGCAGGCGCAATGGTAGTCGTTGACCAGATCGATACAGGTGGCGCCATTCTTGCACTTGCCAACGCAGTCGTCCAGATTCTTGGCGCAGGTCGGTCCACCCCAACCCTCCAGGCAGGTGCACTGGAACGAACCGGGCAGATTGCGGCACGATTCCGCATTTATGCACGGGCCCAGCCGGGACGCGACGTTCGATTCGCACTCGTCGACATCTATTGGGAAGGCAAAAGAGAGGGAGAGAGAGGAAAAAAACAGGCGTTAGAAGAGGATTTGGCGTAACGATCGCTGGGTATCTCGAGGCTTGAAACTCACCGTTCTGGCAGGTGTCTCCGGTCCACTGTGGTGGACATTCGCAGCGAAATTTGCCCACCAGATCGATGCAAGTGCCACCGTTTCGGCACGGTGCATCGGCACATTCGTCGATGTCTGTGAAAGAAAAAAAAGGGCAATGAGAAAAACCGTCTAAAGAAAGGAGTTTAATTGCTAGCAGACTGCAGGCGCTAATGAATGTTGGTCCGCAAATGTGGGTGAGCTGTGCTTGGATAGGTATGATCGATCGCCGTACGATAAAGTGGGACAATCAAACCTGGGAAGATCGACCTGACGTGACCGTTATCGGGGCTGTTATCGGGGCAAAGAATCTCACAGACATCCCTGGTCCAGGAGCTATGTGTTTGCGTTTCTTTCACCCTTTTTCCACACACCCATTCTCTCTGCTCTGTGTCAAATGCAAACACGCGGTCAGAATGATGACGTTTTGGGGTTGATGGGTTTGAGCGAGTACCGAGTTGATTGGAGCTGTGAAGCACGTTGCGGGACTACCGTGATGAGCGGAACACGGCCTGACCTGACCGCAATCGGGATAGCTCATGACGTGGTAATTAGCTCCCCCAGGCCCCCAAAGAATGAGCGCAGCGACGGGGACGGGGTGGCCACGATCTATATCCCGATCCCAGGTCTGGTCAGGATATCCCAAAAGGAGGCGGTCGTGCAGGCACCGTTCCAATTTGGCACCGCTGGAAAGGATGATGGTCGTGCCGAATCAACAGCGGTGGGATGTACTGGAGACTGGAGCAACAGTGCGCTCCGAACGGCTCTAACGAAAGCAAATGGCGGCCGGATGTCAGATGTCAAGTGGCGTTGCTTTGTTTTGGGTTTGATTGGGCAAGAATTCCTCCAGGGCCGAGCCCTCTTCACCGTTCGCTCTCCGCCCGGTACCAACTTTTTGATGGATGATTAATTGGGCGCTCGTACATCTTGACGGCACCCGGTTGGTTGGTGTTTTATTTATTTTATCTCCGGTTTTTTTTTGTTTAACCGGGTGAAGCTTAGCTGTCAGTTTGGGACAGAGAGAGAGAGCGGAGAGTCGGAAATCAAAGCAGCAGTAGTTAAAAGCACACAGATGCCAAGCCGATTCGAGGAGCGCTGAGTTGATGTTTCCCTGGGTCCGCTCCTCCTTCGCGCACGGGCGCGGACTTTGAGTGTGTGAAAGATTGGTTCCTTGTTTCTTTTGAGTTTTTGCCTGCCTGCCTGGGTGCTGCCCGTGTTCACAGCCGCAGAACAAACCACCCTGCGGGCAGGAACGATTGCGACTACAAATAGTCACCGATGTGCGCGGGATGCAAAATGCAAGATGCAACGCCGTACAGAGATCTGCCACAAGTCAATTGCAGTAGTGCCGGGTGAAGAATTGCTGCCGAAGAGACGAAACCGTTGCAACCACAGCACCCGGTAGCGCATGAAGAAACCCGAAAGGGTGAGGTTGGAGTGGTTGCTTTTCTGCTTTTAAATGTGCTGTCTTGCCTGCCCCGGTCCTTCGCACCCTTCCAACAGTTGCGGGTGGCGGCCCAATTGGTCTTTGCGGTTGTTGGTAACGAGATTGATTCAATCAGCATAAATACACACATACACACAGGCAGGGGGGAAGTTCTTGAGGAGGGGTGGGGTGGGGCAGCGCTCAATGTGTGGTTGGGACCGAACGTTCGACATTGACTGCCAGTGTGCGGGATGCGAAGGGAAATTACAATTTATTTTCTAGAAAATCAGCAGCCTCGCCTCGCGCATCGCATCGCCGCTGAAGGTAAGGATGTCGTGGCATCTCGTTACGGCACCTTCGAGTAGTAATATGGGCCGAATGGGCCTGTAACCACCGTCGTTGGTGGCTGTAGTTCGCCCGCCCCACGTACACCCGGGGGCCATATCTTGCCGGATCGCCGCCGAAGCACAGGGAAGCGACAAACTTGCAGCAGTCATTTATTCAAATTAAAAAATATTTACAATTCAATGGGAAATAAATACACACGTTCGCTCGACTCCCCGTCACTCTGTAATCTCCCGGTCAAACCAAACCCGTGTCATGGGAAGACACGGTTTTCGATTGCTTTAATTTGGTGCCGGGATTGGAATCGGTCGAGTCGGCCGAATGTGTCGACCGTCGGCTCTTCGTTAGCTACCGGTGTTTGTGGTGTCCGCTTTGGACCAGTCGTGTTCCAATGGGATGGAATTCAATGGCAGCATTCTAGGCTGGGTAGAAGGATGGAGCAGAACCGCCGGCACGGTATGCAAAGCGCTTCACACGTACTGCTGCCAGATAATCCATCCGCGGAAAGCCTGGATTGCCTTTAGACAGTAACGGTGTTGTTATGCTATTTGTACAACGATTAGGACCGTCGAAGCCATTGGACCGTTTCCACGAAGATTTATGCTCTTCGTGCGTTTGGGAGAAGCGGAAACTCACAAACTAGAGCGCGGAAGGCTCGGATGGTCGCTGGCCGCAGTGGAAAGATAAATTCACGCAGTAATTAGGTAGCGCGTCCGGCAGTCACAGCACCGCGTATCGGGGTGAGAAAAAAAAATCAACGCAAGGCAAAGGTAAATGGCCACACCTTGTCAACCGCTGTTTTGCCGCCAAAGAGCGCAATTATCGTCATAATTGATCGGCGAACGAGTCAACGGCGAGTGATCGCGGGCGGACGGTTCGTTCGCTACCGCTAAACGATCGATCTTGTTAGCGGTTTTTAGCACGCGTTGGTGTTGAAACCTTTTCGTGGAGGAAGAAGAGAATAATTTAATAATTTTATTTGGAGCACCCGCAGCGTGCCAAAACGGTTTGAGGATCGTTTAAATTATGCAAAAAATCGCGCGCAGAATCGTTTCACAAGCCCGTCCAGGCGTTCCGGCGCTCAACCATCACACAGCTAAGCACGCCATTTCGTTTGCATTTTCGGTGATCAGTTTTTAATAATGTTCAAAGCTTTGGAAATTGGCTTGTGTGTTCCGTACCTCTGCGAGCGTGCGATCGATGAGTGAGCGATAAATAATAAAAGTTAATGCGCCAAAAATGAAGTCTTCACAGTTTCGTATCGCGCGTTCTGTGGGAGAATTATGTAAATACGCGCTGCTGGAGCTGCTGCTGCACCGTGAGCGGTTGTTAGAAGCGCTGGACAAGCGTGTGCTTGTTTGATTGAGCAAAAGCGGACGAAAAAGGTTGCTGGAACCTGCTCACCTTCCCTGCCGCGTGAAAGGAAGTAAGACTTGAGGGCAGTTGTTGTGTGTTTTTTTTTATTTTCGGAGGATGCCGTAACGAATGCCTGATTTGACGTGTTCCGGTACTCCAACCCGCCAAACCCGGATTTTTTATGAAAAGACCATCAACGGAACTGTGCATGTGCGCTGCGCGTTCGTTGCGCATGGGAAAGGAAAATGTGTTGGGACTTTCCACAAGAACGTAGACGCTACACTCGGTTGTGGCGGTCGTCTTCTAGATGTACGGCCGTGAAATTGCTAATAAATCCACGTTTGGTGATCGATGTTCTTGGCTAGGCGTCGTTTAACCCGCAGCACAAAGTGTGTGCGTGCGTGTGTCGAACGGATTAACTGTTCCCGTTCTCTCCGGCCGGCGAAGGAAATTGTTAATGTTGAAATAATAATAGAACAAAACTGTGCAAAGCACTGTACTCTGGTGGTTCAATTTTTTTTTTTGGGAAGTGCGCCCGTGTGTGGTGGAGGTTCAATACAAAAAAGGGTTCGTTTCTTGTCGAAACGCTCTATCGATCTATTCTAGTTAAGAAGAACAGGATAGCTAGAATAGGACAGTGCGGCCCAAGAAAATTATGAATACAATAATTTAGAGTAATTAGCGTGGAGCTTAATTTTGAGCTGATCTGAAGGTTCCTTTATGCTTCTTGAACGCCAATCCGTCAAGAACCGGAGCTTGAAGCAGGGAGCCCCTCTTTTGGAGTTTGAAGAATAGAGCCACATCAAAAACGCATCGTACACTGTACCACTTTTGGATGTTTTGAGCTGAGAGGTTTGCCGTCGTGAATCAGGAACATCCCAGAGTATAGAAACAGAATAAAATCGGCAAGGTGGACGTTAGCACACGGGGAAGATAAGCGCACGGTTGTGCTTGTGTAGTTGGTTGAAGAATTCAAATTTGTCCATGGTTTGCATGATTAATGGTTAAACTTTGCAGCTGAAAAAATGGCACCCTTCGCATACTCACTTATCTCACAGGTCGGTCCAGTCCAGCCCGGTGCGCAGGTACACACGAAATCCTTCATCGGCTGTGGACCGCCGGACGACGACGGCCCAGAATGTCCACCGGCAGACGTGCTGGAAGAGCCCGATTTGGACTGGAGCTCCTTTGAATCGCCGTTGGAGCTGCCGGCTGAAGAACCACCGACCGTGCCAGCGGCACTCCGTCCAAACGGTTTGCCCATGGAACTCATGCCACGCATCCCCCGGACGACGATCGAGGCTACGGTGGAGGACGCGATGTTGGAGGACTTTTCGTTTCCGGTTAGCGTGCAAGTGCCACCATTTTTGCACGGTTGTGGAGCGCACGG
>KB672162.1:0-27713 GCA_000349105.1 Anopheles epiroticus | reverse complement strand
ACCGATCCACCGGGGGAACGGAACGATCCTATTAGGTGCAGTACGAAATTCCCAACACTATAAAGTAAACATTTTTAGTTTGAAACAAATACAATAATATTTCCTGATTAATTGTATTTAAAAGCTTCCTCTCTGTTTTATTCAAACGATTTTAAAATTCGCAAAATATTTAAGACCGTTGATCGAGGAGTTTGAGCGAAGTAGATGGAAATGAATAGATTGAAGTTTCAAGTTGTCTCCGATCTCTCAACCGCCGGCATTGGCATTCCATCGACAGAAAATAATCACCCTCACACTTAAGTTTGTAAATTTTCAATAAAGTTTTTGAAAATCAACACAGTATTTATCAATACAAGCTGAGGCACGAAAATCGACTCAAAAGTCGCACGTGGCTCATGGTAGTTGTCGAACACTTCAGTTGTCAATCCTACACGAGTACAATACGAACAACAGAATGACTTTGGTACGCCACGCGCTGTTCTGCCATTCTGTAAACTGCGTCCCCGTCGCCAATCAAAAAGATATACGTAGGAAGTTTGTTCCACAACACGGCAACGAGGCGAGTAAGATGCAATAGCCCTGCTAAACAAATTGTATCTTAGCAAAACGGAAAAGTACTTTTCCAGGTTTCCATGTGAACTATTCATGAACGGCTGAAGCAGGTTCAATTGCAGGCAGATTTCAGGGTGAGGTGGAATTCGTTTGATGTTTGTTACTTGCTAGCAAAACGGTCCTTATCGAAAAGGTGTTCTTCGAAAACATACACACATATATTCATAGTGGCATACCGAGAATATTGAAAAATAGAAATTGATTTTTTTTAAAGGCGTCGGATCGTTGGTTGTTCCGAGCAGAAATGCAATATTGAATAAGGGTACGATTGAAAAAAGACACTCTTGGTCCAGAAGGTAGATTGGCAAGGTCTATCTACCTATTAACTTTTAACAGATCTAGAGGATAACTATCAACTACAACAGAAGAACAATGCAACTGAAAGAACAATGCAACCCGAGCGGAAAGAGTCTCAGAAAAACTTGCCGGCAATTTTTACTAGACCTTTGATACCATGCATCTACTCAGTCCTCACCACAAAGGTGGGCTCACCACCACACACTACCCTTGTAATATGAAACCTATTATGAATCCTTTCGTGAAAAATAGATTATACGTGCATTACTTGAACTTAAAAAACAAGTCAAAAGTTGTTCCCCACACACCAATTTCAGCTGGGTGCAGTGATGCAACTATTGTAACGTATCGGAAGAGTTATGGAAATGGATAAGAGCAATGCAAACGATATGCAATATTGTTCATAGCTGTACGGGTTTGTAAGAAAAAAAAACTAAAAGGGAGCAAAGATAGAAGCCGAACTTTCTACGGAGAAGACTCTTCGTACGTGTACATTATTAGTCTGTCTAGACGTGATGTGAAGTTATAATTTATCAGAGCATACAACTTTGTGCCTTTTTACGAGAAACTAGCATTAAAAAAGCATTGCTAGAGATATAAATGTAAAAATGGGTAAATACTTTGCTACTTTCAAGACTTATACAAAAATAATAATATTATAGATTTTTTTCTGCATAAGGAAGAAGCTTCTATTGATGACAATAGCGATTCATGTTTTACTTACAATAGATTACACTGAACTTTTATTACAAAGAAATAACCCAAATTATACATGATAACAAACAGTACTGTCTATGTTTTACAGACACTTTTGTAGTAAAGACTCCGATTGAATTGAAATATCTGTTGATGAATAGGTGATACTCAGAAAAAATCAATAGCATACCTCGATAGCCGCACGATTCGCTAGTGCTTGTTTGCTGAGCTCCGACATTAATTTGTACTTTAGCATGGTGTGCATGTAAAGTTGCAATTATTTCATAAAACACATATGTTTCTAACTATGAATAGTTTTGAAACCTGAAGCCACTAAGTAATTTCTATCAATTTCTCAAACTCATAAAACTGTACAGAGTGTAAAGAGTTGATAAATCGTTTTTCTCTAGAACTCGTGCATTACACCACTGTAATGTGAAGTGATAACTATCAATCGATGTTTATCCTATCACACCACAGAGGTGTGTGCGGCCGTCCTAGTGAAGATTAAAATAAAATATATGATGCTTACGTCTGCTTGCTGTTTATTATATTTTTTTTTTTTATAACAGAGAACATTTGCACAAATATGGTTTTGCATACCCGGCAAAACAGAATGTTGCTTACGAGCTTTAATGTTCCGATGGCAAGATAGGAATGTATAAAATGAACTTGAATTTATTTTTTGTATATAATACCCTAGATATATGGATTTGAGCTTATATTGCTAAGCTATTTAAAACATACTCTTTAGCTTACATATAATCAGTGATGCACCGCTCTGTAAATACCTTCTCACCTCGATTTTGTGTTTTTGTACCGGGTATTTACCTTTTTATATTTCTACCTGTGCAAGTATCCGATATTTACAATTTATCTAAATTTTAGAATAAAATTACTAAAAATTTACAGAACTCAAAGATCCAAAAACTAAACCCAAATCAAACCAAACCATACTAAAGAAGTGCCACATAATAGTTGCTATGCAAAAGCCAGACCATATTGCTTTTTACACATATTAAAGAAGAGAAAATTTTAATTTTCAAACATTTATTGGTTTGTCTTTGTATGGGATTTTTTTATTTTCTTCTAAGACATTATCATCAATGGATAAAACAGGTAGAAATTTTCGGTGGTTGCATATTTGAAACGCGAAGCAGATGAATCACAGAATAAATATAAAATTGTTTACTCGAAATCATAAAATGATTAGCTTAACAAAACATGTTATGTTTACAGCCAGTCTCTGTTGCACGCAATTCTCGATACACGTGAATTTCGAAACAATTCATGTTGGTGTAAAAACTTGCGAAAATTTTTGTTTTGTAAGATTTTATATATTTGAGTTGTTAGGCTTATGGTGTGCAAGTTTGATATAACAATAGCCATAGTCAACTTATTATGATCGCAAAATTTTGTTACGAACTCGTGCACAAATTCACTGAACTCTCCTGAACGATATATTCGATACTAACTCTTTGCTAATATTTGATATTCGATATTCGCTAAAATTGGAGACATGCTAAAGCGTTCGGCTCCAAAGATTAGCGTATATTAGCTGAGATGAGTTGGTAGATACTGTATAGCACTTTTTTCGTTGCATAGTCATTGAAAAATATGTGATTTAAATCAATCTTTGAATATTTTTCGATTTACTAAAAAATCCCAATTTACCTGCTAAAAACAATTTTCATGATTAGTTAAAAAGTTTTTCCAATTTTACATTACTGCTCATGATTAGTTAAAAAGCATTATTTTTTAATTAAATTTAAATTAACTGCACACAAACGCATCTCCCATTTCACTAACCACTCGTCAATTATATAAATTAACTATTTGATTGCCGTCTGCATTTGTAAGCTAGAGTCAATCATTGAAATCAATCGTTTTTTGCTTTTTGCCGCATCGCAATCACATAAAATTGGTGTAGCCAATTCGCCAATTCAAAGTGTTTCAGAATTTCAAAAAAAAGCAATACCATTTACAACGACATTTCGACAGCGTAATTTTAGGATTTTCAAATCGTATTCAATAATCGTACCATTTGACAGGCACCCCCTTGTCTAGTGTGAGTGTTTTTGCAGTATCTTTTTGGTTTTCTCTATTCGCTTCAATTTCATTTCATTCCATTTCGTTTGAGATGGTGGTTCACGTGCTGGATTATTAGTGCCAGCTTTAAATGCATAGAAGTGCTAGGTTTCCAATTTCAATATCCTGTGATCCGATTGAAAAGTTCTTAGCTCTCAGCTTTAATCCGCCGTGCCGGCAAACAGAGCGTGTTGACCGATCGCCTTGTTATGGTGTCTGCCAATTTCATTCCATCTCCTGGCGTGTTCGCTACATAAACCCACAATTGTAAAGAAGAGTGTTTGGTAAATTTGCATTTCACGTCCACTCTGGCCATCAATACGAAAGGACATGTCAGGACGATTATTTGCAAAAGCGGAGATTTCAGCTGGCTGTCAAAAGTACTTCCTAACAACGGCGTAAAACTCGGGCTAATCGGGTACGCTGAAATAAGCCACGGTCTATCTTGACCCATTTCACTCTGGATATACTATATTGGAATGGAAAACATGCCTTGATCAACTTTCCTAAGGGAAAACTGTTGCAACGCCAACACGCGAATGAAATCAATTTCCCGGGAGATGGTTTTACTAACAGCGTGTTTCATTATTATCCCGTCTACCATCGTGGTTTCGTATGATTGTACCTTTCGACCGAATGCGGTCCGGATGTAACAACCGAACCACGGTTTTTTTTTGCAGAAAATGGATTCAGGACTCGAGCATGGTTGGTACGATCTAACGCCGCCTGGCGGCGTTGATTGATCCTGGCAGTATGGAGCATCAATGTGTGGAGGAGCGTGTCTTAGAATGGTTGCACTACATCTACAGCAACGATTCCGCCAGGACCATCGTGCTGAACGCCGCTGAGTTCAAACAACGGTTGCTGTACATACTCGCGACGCGTTTCAACATGGACGAAACCGGTACCAGCTATTACCTGCATGCGTTCGAGTATCAGAACATCACTGAGCACAACATCACCGAGGAGCATGTGAATGACTTCTTGCGAAGGGTATTCCAATCCCTAAACTTCCTGAACCGAACCATCCCGGATCAGTCCGATGTGGATGAGGTGGAGGCGACCAACTGTAGCGATTACTGCAAAGGGGCTGTTCGGGAAATTCTACTCGAGTACAAATTGCTACATGGCTACATTTCACTTGTGGTAAGTTGCACATTACAATCTCTTTTCTACGCTTACCCTGTGTGTCAAATATATATATGTCAATAATAAGCATATGAAAACCTTTGAGGGATAATGGACCTAAAAACCGAATACACCTTTCGCCAACTGTTTCGTTGTATGCAATTGTTAATTTTACTGTTTTAACTAAAGTGAAGATTGAACCTCGACCAATTTTGAAGTGTTTTAAATAAAGCTTTCCAATTTTGCAGTTCTTTCAATAACTTACATTAACTTTGCTAATGTGTTAGGCAACTTACAGGGTTTTTCAGTTGTTATCGAAATCGTAGCATCGTTTATTGGGACCGCAGCACAAGAAATTGTACCTGTCGTAGTTGTTTTCGTCATGCTGTCACGTTTTTTTGTACCGTTCGCACTTAAAATTGTAATCGTAGCAAGCAATGTGCGTATAAACGCAATCAAAGCCAAAGGCAGACAGAGATTGTTTGTGTACTGTAATATTCGATACCTTCGAGTATTCGATACTCGCGCAAAAGCTTATTTGAATTGATTATCGTGTGATATTTTTAATGCAATATTCAGTATAAACAACCCCTTTTTGTTTTAAGCTCATAATACGTTTATAAGCGCAACTCCAGTACTTGCCTGGCTGCGCCATAGCGGCTGTGCGATATTGCTTGCTACGATTACAATTTCTAGTGCTAACGATACAATAAATGTGACAACATCACGAAAACAACTGCGACTCTTCCTCCTGATTGAATGTTAATTATTTAATTATTAAATTAATTAGTACAATAAAATAAACAGTTGCGTATTTGCAAGTCCACCATTAAATCAAAAGTCCTAGATATTTTTTTTAAATGTTTAGCTCAAGCTTTAGCTGACCATTTTAGTGTGCCTTGTTCAGAAACCTTGCTCAAAAAATATCTGAATGTAAATAAGACTAGAAATTCATACTTTTCTACGTTTTGAAATTTGTTGTAAATTAATATTTACTTTTGCCTCGGTTCAGGAAACTCACATTTTACTTTACTCATAATGTTTGATTCGGTAGTAACGGCTAGACCATATTGCTTCAGGGCTTCATAATGTTTTTCATTGTGCAAATACAACATGTAGTTGACTTGCATGAATGGTATCATCCAAAAGCTAACTTCTGGCGGACCATCTATCTGACCAAAAGCAAACGCTACTCTCGTACACATGGTGGAACCATTAGCAAACAGATTTGCATAATAAGACAAGAGACCAACGGTGCCCCATTTCCCAACGAAAGGTCTGAGTGAAATGTGCTACACTCCTGTCCATGGTCAAAAGGACTTGATATATTATCCTCTTGATAGTTTACAGATCTTGCTTTTATGATTACTTTTCTGGTAACCCGTATTGCACTAGGGACTAAAAATGCTTGCAAATGTACATCCGAGCGATGGATCATCGCTCAACTCATCGCATCGCTCCATACTTTTAGCGTTTTCAAGCATTTCTTTGAGAAAAATTATTTTTGTTTCGTTCAGATATGCTAGCTACAGGCTTCCAGGCTTGTTTGCTTTCTATAAATTTCAATCATAAGTTATTTACTCATTCACAGAGATTAAGAGACGTGAAACTGATTCGTTAATTTAATTAGAAAACATGTAGCGAGGAAATAGAGAGCATCTAATGCAGTCAAATATGTTTACATTATATTTAGTAAATTAATTTATCAAACCATCAAAAGGCACGAAACAATGCTCGAATCTATTGAAGGCGATGAAACAATATTTAACAAGAAAATTTAGCAGTGATGATATCTTTCTGTTGAACACTAATTCCAGTTGTAGAAATTGCTCTGGGTGAAAGGAAAATTATAAAACATGTTGTGTACCTGTTGACGGCCCCAGCATGTTACAACACGAGTCGTTTTGTGCACACATATCACCAAAAGTTTACCCGATGTCCTCAGGGAATGGAAACATGTGTTCTTAGAAACGCCTGTCGTGGGGCTGTGTTTTTTGCTTTTCTGTTTCTTGCTTGGTGAATGTAAAATCTTCTGTCGCCGAAGCCAGAAGGTAAACGCGTTGGCTTACCGCTCACGCCCTCAATCATAATACGCTCAACATTCCTTCGCAAACAAAAACAAGCTTTATATATGCTTCTTGGGGCCTAATATACGCCTCCCGCGATAATTCCGGAACTGAATTTGTTTCATGTCCACGCATAATTTAACAACCATCGCGATTTATTCAATTAGGTGTGCTGCGTGTGCCGCCGAACCAGCGACTTCTACAAACAATGGCCGATTAAACTTCCTAGGCAAACTTCATTACCGACGCAATTAGTGCGGAAGTTTGGCTGGTGCGATGGAAGTAATGTAGATTAACTTGTAGTTAGCGTGATCAATTTTCGTTCATTTTAATTCACCAAAACTATGTGACATTGGAAACGTTTTGGAAATCTTTAATTCGTGGCCCATCACAGTAGTCCTTTTTTTATTTCACCGTATACGCTTTTAGGCCATAATTTACAGCCCATTTCCGTAACATTTTTACGTGCCATTATTTGCAGATATGTTTCTTTGGCACAATCGCCAACATACTCAACATTATAGTGCTGACAAGAAAGGATATGACCAAAGTGCCCATTAATCGTATTCTAAAATGGCTTTCCGTCACGGACATGTTTGTAATGATCGAGTACATCCCCTTCGCATTCTACGTGTATCTAATACTTCCAGGTAAGTTTCTGTTCTTCTCTGTATTTTATTTCCTAGAGCATTTTTTTATGCATAATCTATTTAATGACACCAAAGCTGATGCTTTAGGGTAGATGAAGAAGCAATAGATGTTACAAAAGTGATACGATGGCTTGTTGTTTTCAAAAGCTTTTCTCGTGAACGGCCTGCACGATTCTACTGCTGTCTTTTTGTTATCTTTTTTTCCTTGGAGCTTCAATTGTGTGGTAGAGATATGCGTGTGTGTGTGTGTTTGTGTGTGGGAGGGTGGGCATGATGAAACCTCATAAAACGCCGTGAGTAGGATTAATGTTAATCGCTGGAGAAAAAAACACCCGAGACGTTGAATAGAAGACGCTCCCTGTGCTCGCTTCGGTTGAGTGCGAGTCCCGTGCGCGCGCGTTCGCTAGATACGCATTTCCATCCATCTTAACACATCACACTTATGCTTATCAACCGTATAAAGTACGACAGTAGTATCCTTCAGCGTGCGGCTTTAGCCGTCTGCCAGCTTTAAAAAATGGTGGTGTGTTACGCTTTTTATGTCTGCACCTTCTTTTTGACATCCTGCTAAACCACTTGGTACAGGGCACAGTGTTACAGACAAAATGTGTTCCAATGAGTAGACTGGGCTGGGCTGTTCTTCAGAATTAAAAGTTTTTAGAACTACCATTGTGTGTTTGTTAGGGGTTTTAAGTCAAGCGTAGCTTAGCGTGTTTGGGAGGCATCGCTGTTGCAGTCAAAACGGTGCGTCAATATATTGATTTACGATTTTCGTCGGCACATGGCAAATGAACCGTAAACATGACAATGATAAATGAACTCAATTTAATGGATTGTGTATGTATCGGCTCCCACTGGATGAAGCAAAACACAACGCAGCTGATGTTATTTTTTTATATAGCAAATGCTTTTCTTTGAAGGGAATATGTTTCATGCTGTAAATGAAACAAAGGATGTGTAAGCTGCATCGTTCATTCAGGTGAAGGATTTTTTTTATTTCGAAATAACTGAAAAGAATAGGAAACATGTTAACATGTTTTATGCTTATTAGTATTCAAAAACCTATTGTCAAAGATAGCGGGAAAGTATTTGTTGATAAGCATTGATAATTCTGAGAAAAGCTGTTCATCATGTTCAATAAACCTCCGTCTGCTTTACTTCGAATGAAATGAATAGGAAAGAAAAACAAAGATGCTGAACAGTGGAAGACAACAGTTTATGGCCGTAGGGCTCATATCCTCTGATAGGCTCCTGTTTCATTCTTTATCCATGTCGATCATAGCTTTCGAGTTCCGATAGTGCCCTCTAGTACCGTTCAAACTAATTATGATAAACTTGTCCCGCTCCTTCGCCTGTATCGTTTCGAACCGAAGCATGGCAGAAGCTGAAGAAAATATCTCATGTTTGCCTAAGGGCACATGCCTCTTCTAACAGGCATAAGGGAAATACCTACGCCACGTCATGTTTTACGTATCAATGAGTTTATTTCATTTTTTAGCTAATCCCTAGGATGTTGGAAAATTACTAGACGCAGTTTCTTTTGTAGATAAATGCGCTTACAGTAATTAATTCGAATACGGATTATTGTACATGACTTAACTAATGTTCATCTCATCTCATAGTCATAATTGCATTACTCTAAAACTATCCTTTATTCTTTTCACAGATCGTCGGGACTACCCCTATTCCTGGGCCGTCTATCTCATGTTTCACATGCATTTCACACAAATACTACACACCATCTCGATATTGTTAACGGTAACGCTAGCAATTTGGAGATACATTGCAATCAAGTAAGTTAATTACTGGAAATAATTACTCTTCCCATCTTGCACGACCTGAAACAACACGCAAAAGTTACATGGAGCTACACGTACAGACAAAATTTCCCTCCTCATCACTCAGCAGGGTGCCGAAAACTCTATCAAAATGTTTCCTTTGCCTCTTACTTATCCGAGTCCTGGTTAGAGTAAATCCATCATTAGCAGCATCGACGATCGTCGTCAGGCTTTTGGCTATTTTTAATCCCAACATCAAAGGCTTATCTTAGCACTGTTAATTTTAAATGCAATAGAAAAAAAGGTCTCCGAGGACGAAGGCAATTAATTAGCACTTTAATAGAATTTTTGCCCATTTGACCACAGACCGCAAGATAAACGAAAAATGATGTTCATCTTTTATGACATAAAAATCACACAGCTCAAATGAGTGCGTGACCCGGATAGGGATGTATTGGAAAATACTGCTTTTGAATTCACCTTGAGCGCAACAGGGTTACAGAAAGAGACTAGACACAAGAAGTTTCCCGGCAGTATCAAAGATGAAAGGAGCATCATTTGGCACAGAAATGTTAAAATCATTTTCGCTGACCCTACTTCAAGAGAGCGCTCTCACCATAAAATCGTTTCACACCGAGCGAATGAGGCTAATTGATGTCATCCCTTTTCTTGGAATCGCAATCGCCGGTACTTGCGCCGGTAGTAGTCGGAAGCATTATCCTCAGACGGTGCTTTACATTCCTGTGATAGCGTTGAGATGAAAGTACAAAATGTGTGTCTTGCGAAACAGCAGTGAAGCAAAGAGCTGCTAATGGTGTTACTAAGGACAGTATTATGCTGCTCGTTAAAGCAGTTATTGTAGCTTAGAGGTGCAGCTTAGCGTAAGAAGAAAACACCTGGGGCGTCCTGCTCTGGTCGTTGCTATTCGCTCAATTCGCAGCTGTTTGTTCCAGCAATGTGGAAGTAACTGTATTTTCGGGTGAAAGATAAACATCCTTAAAGCTATCGTCCTAACTATTCGTTACATTCACGAATCGTTTTTGAGCAAAACAATAGAACGCTTATCAAAAATTAAGAACACTAGTGACCTTATTGTTCCTTATACTCATACTATTGTCTTTAACCGTAAGCAGAAACCATTGTAAAAATATGATATCAGAATACGTTTTTTTCCATTCAAAGTTTCAAGCTTCTAACCAATTTTGCTAAAATGCTTTCTTGCCCCATTGCCCATTCCAGACATCCTCACGGTTCGCTCGCTATTTACGCGCAATCGAACTACGGTCAGGCCATCGCATTGTGCTACATCCTTGCCCCCATCCTGTGCTTTCCAACGTACTTCGTCTTTACGATACGCCAAACGTTCGTTTTCGAAGGGGACACCCAGATGATACTGTTTCACGTGGATGCGGATGAAAATACAATTGTCTACCGGTAGGTTGCCTCCCCCCAGAGAGCACGAACTGTCACGCTCTTTCTTTTCCAAAGGGTTTGAGTTTCTGTCTGTTCTCTTTTCCATTCCTTCCACTGTGTACCACGCAGCTACAATTTCTGGATCCACTCGGTAATTATCAAGCTGCTTCCCTGCACAATACTAACTGTCATCAGCTGCGTACTTATACAGGTGCTGTGGAAGGCAAGCAAACGGCGGTTGAAACTGAAGCAGGGAGGAAATTACGCGAAAAATGGAGCCTCTTCCGTGACGCCTCAGAGCGGCGGCGGCAGCAGTGGTGTGGTGCCGCCCATCAGCAATGGAAATCGGTAAGTACGCACAGCATTATGTTTATTATGTATCAAATGTAGCATAACCCAAAGGAAGCTGAGCTTCAAACCCCGAAACCGAAGCTTTCTATTCGATGCTGTACGGCGCAAATAGAAATGAAATTTTCACAAATTGTTTCCTCATCCAAATGAATAGTAATGTTACAGAAAACCGTAGGGTAAATGCAAAATGGAAAAGCTCAGCATGATGGACTTTGTGCCAACTGTCTATTCAAAAACCACAGAAAGCCAAAGTTGTTTTCTCGTGTTTAGGTTGATGAGCAAAGCTTGAATAGGTTTATTAAGCCTTACAATTCGGCAAAGGTTTTAGTTCTTTTGAAAGAACATAATTCTGACTGCTCTCATTAAGGGCTACAGCAGCAGTAACGGCTGGCCAAACATTCTATCCCTTTATTTTAATTTAAATCTTACAAATGTAGGTTTAATAAGAACATTTTGAACCATTTCTCACAAGTGTGGAAACTTGTTATCTATGTTTATTTTATGTTTGAACCCCTATTTATTGTGTATCTAGTGCATAACCTCAGTTCAGGGATATAAAATTAGTTGCTCGTTATCCTCTATTTCCACGCACTACCAGCCCACCGAAAACGGATCGTCGGGCAGATCGAACAACCACGCTGCTGGTGGCAGTACTGCTGCTCTTTCTCTTCACGGAATTTCCCCAGGGCATTCTGGGGCTAATGAGTGGTATGCTGGAAAAGTGCTTCTTTCGCCGCTGCTACGGCCTGTTCGGCGAGGTGATGGACCTGCTGGCCTTAATCAATGCTGCCATTGGATTCGTACTTTACGGGCTGATGTCGAAACAGTTCCGGACGAGCTTCAAGTCGGTTTTTTTCAAAACTCCAACCCATAGGGCTGAGATTACGCGCATGACCGGCATCACGACCACCTGTGTCTGATCGTGTCCCGTACGCCCCCTGCCCTTTCACACGCAGCACGCTCCCACCATGCTCCAGTGATCCTGCAGAACCGTCAAGCACATACCACGTAGTCCTGTCCGTCGCACGGCTAGCGCTTTCGTGACACTGCTGGTTCCCTTCAACGTTGTCGCTCAGTTCAGCTGCTTAACGAATTTTGTAGGTTAGGTCCGGACGGAAAGGCTACCATCCTACAAGTAACGAAGTGCACACGAGTAGAATTTGCAGCACGAGTAGCCAGTAACTGTAGTCGATTGATGTATTCATAGGCGTAGCATACCTAGTGTAGCGGTAGCGCAACCAGTCAGGCAGTCAGTTCTTCCTTAAGTGGCAAACAAACCCTGCTGTGAAGCGATTTTTACTGCAGAATTTAAAACAAAAAAACACGTACCATGTTTGCTATTCGCCAGCCATGGGTTGGAGTTGTGATTTTTAACGAAATTTAAAACAAACAAAAAAAAAACGGACATGAAGATGCCATTGAGAAATGTAAATAAGTAGTCGTTTCTTTCTACTCAAGGCGTTCTGATGTAATCCTGATAGAAAGGAAAGATTTGTAATAAAAGAATATCCAGCGATCGAAAATGATGTACAGTGTTAAGGCATTAAGGTTTTAAATTATACTATATCACTAACTAAGTGTTTGTCGGTGGAAAGATGATCATCATTTTTGATGGAATCAAGAACTACATTGCAAATGATTCGTTCATCTAACTTTAGCAACAGAACGACAAAAATGAAACAATTATTCATATTGCAACCCGAACCAAACTCGAAATATTCGGGAGTAAACCGGTGAAACACTTCTAGTCGATTGCGTGTAAGATTTTCCCAGGGATTTGCGCTAGCATTAAAATGGTTTCATGCTGAACGTTGTAGCAATTATTTACCGACCTAAATAAAATAAAAACCCACCGTCATGATGCAAACTGGCTGCACATCGAGCAGAGTAAAGGGTAGGGCTGCTCGGTGTGCCGAACTGTTTGCGTCCCGGCACGCTTACTGTTGACTGAAATATCCTGTGCAAGGTCCACTGAGCCCTAAAACCTTCTTTAGGATATTCGTCGCACGTGGCAAAACAATATCACTACGATTATTATGATGAATTTAAGGAAACGGCGCGACGGTTCGTAACCCGTAATACTTGAAACTTTGGCCTTTCACACACTTATCGAAACGGTTCCGGACCAAAGTATGGAGAGCGGGTGCGCGTAAAGTGAAACCCTCTATGATTAGTTCATTGCCCTGCTCCGAAAATCGAGTGATGAAAATAATATTTGTTATTATTTTGCAACATCAAGTAATTGCTACAACTTCAGGAAATTAACGGCAAGAAACCGTGATAATTGTGAAAAAAACAAACAAACATGGCAGCACAGAACTGGAAACGAATGTCGTACAAAACCAGAAACGGAACAAGATTTCAATTTACTAACTAGGCAGGTTTGTTGATGAGTTGCGTACGTTGTAGGACCAATTGGCAAAAGCTGCACCACAACGGCGTAGGCATACATTACATGAATGTCCTTAGTAGAGCTTATGTGACTGGTAACGGCAGAAGCGGTGGAAGAATTGATATTGAAAAAACGTAAATTTAAATGAACAAATAATGATTCAAATTAGTGAAAACGAATTTAAAACGACGAATATATATATTTTGAACCCATGCTGTGTGCACTCGTCGTTGAATGGAAGGGGATGCTTTGCGGTAAAAATAGTATATATGTAGAAGAGCGCCGGATGTAAGGCAGCAGACGATAGGAAATCAGACCAGAGTCATTGTATTTTCAATTGTAGTAGTTAAAATACTCCATGGCGAGCCGTGAAAGTGTGTATACATTTAAAGAGTATATTGCAATTGTGTTTTATTCTGTAAATGATGACAAAGTTGGAATGGCATTTTTATTGCACATTATAGTCAAGTCCAAGCATCACCATTCTTAGATAGTTCCACATAAAAAAAAGATTTAGATTTTAGGTAAAGTTTATCATTTTCAAAAAATATACTGGTATTTTTTTTATTTCTGTAGCAACTACCAGATTGTATTGCTAGAATATACTAGTATTTTGAGAAAATGATAAATGTTTTTAACTGGTAAGTAGGGGAACACGGGGCAATATGGGCATATTAAGAGGTTTAGGCTGTACTTTTTTTAATTCCATTCCCAAACACAATGTTTTTCACATTAATCAGAGCTTTAATGTTATGTCTATCAATGAAAAATGCAACAAGCCCTCTTAAAAAGGGTAAAATGTTCAAAAACTTTGAAATTAAAACTACTCTTTTCTTCCAGTTTGATTTTCTTTGACGTGGGGTAAAATGGGCATACGCATGGGGCAAAATGGGCATGGGCGAAAATCAAAACGCGTCATAACAATGGGGTAAAATTGGGTTGGGGCACCAACTTATGTGCTTAGTCGACGGGCACAGTTGCATCGTTTCTGCGATTTCAAAACGTTATTTTTCACGTGAGCAAAATGCTGTTGTTCTCAATATGATGGTGTTTGTCTTAATAGTTTAAAGTCGGTCCCCTTGGTCGGATAACAGTGTGTTAGGGCCTGCTCTAAAGTTTGTCGGATACGACAAACGACAACGGCAAGTTTTATGAGTGCTCTAGGAATTCGCCGTCACACAAACTGTCAAATATAGAAGGGGTGTCAAACCTTGAAAAAAGAAAAGGCGTCATTTCATCAAAATGGCTTTACAATTCAATTTCTACCGCAAGAATTTGTTCTACTGTTTCTATTATTTTGTTTGCCATCATTTCCGGTTAATCTGGCGACACATTTCCCCCCAAAATACTCAACTCATGTTTTTTTGTTTTAAATCAGGGTGCATGTATGCAAGATGTGTGGCCAACATGTTTCACGAGGTGTATAGATAAAACAAACTGATTTGTATGACCGCAGATGTTTGACAGGTTTTCTTAGACCACTTCCATGCAGTGCCATACATTTGTTCTTGTCGGTTGTCGTATACGGCAAAATTTAGAGCAGTCCCTTTGTAACTCGTGTAATCTTGGGATAGCGAGTTGATAATCACTTCTGGAGGCAATGTACAAAGATCATGTGCGGAGATACCATATAGATAACTTTAATCTCATCATGCACACTACACTTTTGATGCATAATTTAAGTACTAAATTACACATAAAATAAATCTTAATTTTACAACGTCAACCTTGAATATACGTTCCAGCACCTACGTACGTGGTAGCGTAGAAACAAAAAAGAAATACACAAGGTGGTGTTATCTACCTCTAAAGCATTTTAGTAAACATTTTATTTTAAAATTTCATAATAAATAGTCAAAACAATTTAAATATTTTGCAGATATTTTTTCAATTTACAAAAAATAAAATATTGAATATGATATGAGAATTAACCTAAACCGCAGTCCCATCTTCCGATGGAGTGAGCTCTGTAATGTTTATCAACTGCTTCAAAGCAATCGATAATTTTATCGATCGATATAGCCAATTTCTGTCGTTCGCGATACAAATTACCGATTTTTTATCGACTGCTCGATTTTTTACCCACGATTTGTATGGTTGCCATGACAGTTGTCTACACCGTTCTACCGGTTGACAATTTTTTAGCTTCACGATACCAATCCGCCATATTTGTTATTATGTTGGTCGATATATTTATCGACTGGTGGTTTATTTCGTCCGCGATAATTCCCAATCTTGGTATATTTTAAGAAATGCGTTGATTACATTTTGTTAATGTAAAAATACTTGCACAGCTACACATCTAGCAACATTGTTGGGTAGAACGATGTTCAGAAACTGTTTGGTGTTACTAACACCGCTGCCTCATCGTACCTCGTTTTCAAAACAAGCTGCCCATATTACCCCATGCATGGTATATACATAAATCAATTTTACCCCAAATCAAAACATTTGACGTTTTTCATTATCCCATTCAATGAATAGATCAAATTGCCTTCTTTTTCGCAAAAACTGTAAGGAAATGTCGTTTGCTTAAAACTGTATCCCTTTGAAGCTCATGCTATTTTTTTAACAGCTTTTAAATTCTTATATCCCAGACAGTAAAAATTTGATCATTTTGCTTTCAAAAGCAAAAAAATTTTTTTTTCTTAGTTTTCATTATTGTCATAGAAATTTGGGCTGGAAAATTTACATGGTGTTCATAAAACAGTTTACTGCCTAGTATTTATTTTACACCTGTAGTTAAGGCTCCATATAGGGTGCCCACATTACTCCACATGCCTATATTGCCCCGTGTTCCTCTAAATGACAATTCATCAATTTTTGCATGAACAACAGCACCACTGATTAGTTGCGAATATATTTTCTGTCAAATAAGTTATTTGGATTTTTGTATTCCGAATTTTGAAAGTCCAAAAATGTCCTAGGTTAGCACAACTGTCCGCAACTTTAAGGTGTATTTTCATGGGTAAGTCTTATTAAGTTTTGTTATGGCGACATTATGAACAACTTTACGTCAACAAAATAAATGAAATGGTGCTCAAAAATCGTCTGCTCAGTTTACGAGAGATAGTCCAAGCGATTGGAGACGTCTCATGTGACCGCTCTTCACATTTTGGTTGATGTTTTGGGTACACGGCTACACGTACTGAATGTTCTTCAAATAGTGGATCGCAGTAGGTGGCTGAAGTCATGCTTGAACGCATAAATTTCGATCCATCGATCCATCGAACGCATCATAACTGGTAGGTTACGAGACATGGATTTTCGAGTGCGAAAATCAAAGTAAGTCTGACCGCTTGCTTCGATAATCGTGGTGTTGCTCATTCGGAATTCTTACAAGAGTACGGAATTATTGGAATTTTCAACTCAGATATTTTATAAAGAATATTTTCTTGGCATTATGAGACGTTTGACAGAGACTGTTCGTCGCAAAAAGGCCGTATTTGTGACGGCATAACAGTCAGGTTTTGCTCCACGATAATGCACCAGCGCACAAAGTGATCACTGCGAGCGAATTTAAAAACAAAAATTTAACAAACTTTATCCAATATGCAACATACTCCTCACATATGGCCCCGTGTGACTTTTTCCGGCTTCCGAAACTCAAATTACCATTTCGGGGAACCCATTTTGAGAGCTTTGAAGACAGCAAGACTAATTCGTAGCGAGAACTGAAAGTCATATAGGAGTAGAGCTTTAAAAAGTGGTTCAATGATTGGATTGTTCGTTGGAAGAAGTGTATTGCCTCAGAAGGGGCCTTTGAGGACTGCGGCACTGTTTTTCGCACAATAGGATAGGGCCTCAAATCCCTTGTGTTAAAGTAAGCCTCATAAAGCCCAAAAACAACCAGAATGATTTAGGAGGTCAATTTTAGAACCAATAATCAGTTGCTTATTGACACTTTTTACGTTTATCATGCCAACATTCTAACACTATCCCATTAAAATTCACTCTAAGTAAGCAACACAAAGTGAAGATTTGAAACATATCGGAGAAGAAATAAAATGGAAGTTTTATGAATGAAAACATTATTATGTACATTTAATAATTTGGCTGTTTGCTGTACTTCATTTCTACGGAAGCAAGCGAAGCAAATTTTGAGAATTTGTGTTGAGATGTTACACTATCTTAGCTTAGAAAGACTCTGCTGCGAGATCGTGCGTATGCATACAGAAAATCTAGTAAAATAATTATGGAACGAGCCATTATCATAACAAATTAAATAAAAAAAACAACAATCATAACGACTGCAATATGCCACGCCGGTGAAAAGTAATGAATCAAGAATAACTCCGCCTCAGATGCGGATTATCAGTTATCGTCACCTTCGCAGCAGATCATCATCACTTATCGTCCACCATTTATTTATTCAACGCGCGCTGCATTGTCCACTGTCTTCTCTTATCTAACAGCATCTTGTCTTTATAACACTGAATGCAACATCATCCCCAGGTCCAGTGTTGACAGCGAAATAAACCACTCGCCCGCAGTGAAAGTTGCGCAAAAGAAGGATGGGACGGAGCAAAACCCGTCCGTCTGAAACAATTCAGGCTAGACGCTAAAATTATGCAACATCATATCGGGCGGTCACTGCTTGCTAGATTACGGGGAATCTGAGACGCTGGCCATTCCTGGAATGATGGAGTAAAAGCATTAACTCAAAAAAAAATAGTAAAAGAAGACCCAGCTAGAAGCAGTACCGCCATCGTTAATCCTTTCAAGAAGTCTACATCCTTTCCTTTGTCGGGCTCAGGGCAAATCACCGTCGGAGCCATCCTCTTCGACAGTGTCCTCCGCACTCTGCACCGCTGCCAACCCACCGGCGGACTTGTTGACAACAGCTTCATCCTGCATCCGGTGATCCTTCTCGGTACGGTCAAGACCCCCGGTGCGTCCCGTGTCCTGTGCGGTTGAAGCATGAATGTGCCCACCGGCAGCCATCGCCAGAGATCCGTTGAGTCGGTCGGCCATTTTTAGGTACTGCAAAGAAGCAAAGGGGTAAGCAGTAAGATAATGGACACGTACATAACCAGAGGACACGATGACATGAGGTCAGCAAGACGGAGGGTAAAACAAAAGATGAAAAAACATTACGCAACTGTGTCGCGCAAAAATCACTTTGAAGGAGAAATGACCATTCCCCGACCAAAGAGGTTCTAAAAACTGCCCCTCCCCCCCTCCCTCTGCTCACGCCTGCTCGTCTATTGTCCCAGCATGCGTTCAATGTGATTACACTTGCCTCACGGTGGACGGTTATGTGTTGAGTCATGTCGAGAAAGTTGCTGAGATACAGGACGGATTGGTCCGCTTTTCCAACTTCGTAACAGTAGAGCGCAAAGTTAAGATAGATTAGCGGGTTCTTGACCGCGTCCGGAAGCATGGTTGACTTCTCCAGCGAAAGGTAAGCGTTTCCGGGATCATTTAAATGCCGCAAACAGGCTGTACAGGCGGAGGCGAGGAGAAACAGAACAGCAATATCGAGGGTTTTATTTATTGATTTACTCTTGCTTTATGTTTTATGTAGAAAGTTCAAGTGCGCTAGTTCTTGGAAGACGTTATTTGAAACTCACTTCCCAGCAGCATGTAGCACTCGGCATGCTCCGGCCGTAGACTGATGGCAGCGGCTAGCGTTTGAAAGGCGCTCACGTACTGTTGGGCTTTAATGGAAGTTGATTGAAAGTACGGCGAGATAAGCTTCCCTCAACAATACTTTACACAAGTTGTTAAGCTTACCAGTAACCAGCACCAGTCCAAGATTGTACAGCGCGTTAAAATTCAACGGTGAAACCCAAGTCGCTTTCCTAAGACACGAAATTGCCTGCAAACGATTGTAGAAAAGGAAACACAGGAACCTGCACAGCTTGTATTCATTATCATAATTTTGTTTTGCCATGGTTGCTCCATTTGTTTGAGCACAGACCAGGCAAAGGTCCAACTTACGGCAATGAATTTTTGTTTCTTAAAAAAGCACAGCCCAATATTGCTCCAAACTTCCGAGCTCTCGTCCGATAAGTTTGATATCCGCTTGTATTTGTTGAGTGCACCGTCAATATCATTTTTGGACTTGAAAATAGATTAGTTGTGGAGGATTGTAAATCGCCGGAAATATTTTGAATTTTCATGACAAAAAATATCAGTATATAATTTCATACAACACAAGTACGACACGACAAATCTTAGGCTAAATTACACTACATGGAGCAAAACCACTTGAATAATCAATTTACATGGAGTGCTTAAGCTAGGCAACATAACAATCAAACCGCTGTTGTACATGAACAGACAAACTCAGATTGTACCTTGGTTTACCAAGCAAGTTGGCGTAAGTAAACTTATAAAACTCATTACATTATCTTGACCCGGTTTTACTTCTCTCTGGACTTTGCGACTGTGAACGATTATGGCCTAGGTTTTGGTAGGTTTCCAAGCCTTAGTTGGTAACCACGCAACCGCGCACAATGGTCCTGCTAAAGATATTCGAAAAGACTAAAGGCCGATCCGAAATACATGTCCTTTGAGGTGAAACACGTAGGGTTTCGGCAGGTCCCAGTGCCGTAACTGGGATGCAGCTTAGAAATAATTCTCCTAATAAGGTTTACGAAATTAATGATAGAATTTGATTCTCCAGGTTTGGTAGGTTTCACTTTAAGGGTTGTTCCAGTGGTTGTGAGTAGCATTCTGGAAGGCCTGTTACATGATTGTTTTATTATTTTACAAGGAGCTGCTCAGTTTGCGAAAAGCTATTCTGCTTTAATCAAACAGTTTAAAATATTATTTCTCCTTTCGAGAAGTTGATTGAAAGTACGGCGAGATAAGCTTCCCTCAACAATACTTTACACAAGTTGTTAAGCTTACCAGTAACCAGCACCAGTCCAAGATTGTACAGCGCGTTAAAATTCAACGGTGAAACCCAAGTCGCTTTCCTAAGACACGAAATTGCCTGCAAACGATTGTAGAAAAGGAAACACAGGAACCTGCACAGCTTGTATTCATTATCATAATTTTGTTTTGCCATGGTTGCTCCATTTGTTTGAGCACAGACCAGGCAAAGGTCCAACTTACGGCAATGAATTTTTGTTTCTTAAAAAAGCACAGCCCAATATTGCTCCAAACTTCCGAGCTCTCGTCCGATAAGTTTGATATCCGCTTGTATTTGTTGAGTGCACCGTCAATATCATTTTTGGACTTGAAAATAGATTAGTTGTGGAGGATTGTAAATCGCCGGAAATATTTTGAATTTTCATGGTACGGTCAAGACCCCCGGTGCGTCCCGTGTCCTGTGCGGTTGAAGCATGAATGTGCCCACCGGCAGCCATCGCCAGAGATCCGTTGAGTCGGTCGGCCATTTTTAGGTACTGCAAAGAAGCAAAGGGGTAAGCAGTAAGATAATGGACACGTACATAACCAGAGGACACGATGACATGAGGTCAGCAAGACGGAGGGTAAAACAAAAGATGAAAAAACATTACGCAACTGTGTCGCGCAAAAATCACTTTGAAGGAGAAATGACCATTCCCCGACCAAAGAGGTTCTAAAAACTGCCCCTCCCCCCCTCCCTCTGCTCACGCCTGCTCGTCTATTGTCCCAGCATGCGTTCAATGTGATTACACTTGCCTCACGGTGGACGGTTATGTGTTGAGTCATGTCGAGAAAGTTGCTGAGATACAGGACGGATTGGTCCGCTTTTCCAACTTCGTAACAGTAGAGCGCAAAGTTAAGATAGATTAGCGGGTTCTTGACCGCGTCCGGAAGCATGGTTGACTTCTCCAGCGAAAGGTAAGCGTTTCCGGGATCATTTAAATGCCGCAAACAGGCTGTACAGGCGGAGGCGAGGAGAAACAGAACAGCAATATCGAGGGTTTTATTTATTGATTTACTCTTGCTTTATGTTTTATGTAGAAAGTTCAAGTGCGCTAGTTCTTGGAAGACGTTATTTGAAACTCACTTCCCAGCAGCATGTAGCACTCGGCATGCTCCGGCCGTAGACTGATGGCAGCGGCTAGCGTTTGAAAGGCGCTCACGTACTGTTGGGCTTTAATGGAAGTTGATTGAAAGTACGGCGAGATAAGCTTCCCTCAACAATACTTTACACAAGTTGTTAAGCTTACCAGTAACCAGCACCAGTCCAAGATTGTACAGCGCGTTAAAATTCAACGGTGAAACCCAAGTCGCTTTCCTAAGACACGAAATTGCCTGCAAACGATTGTAGAAAAGCAAACACAGGAACCAGCACAGCTTGTATTCATTATCATAATTTTGTTTTGCCATGGTTGCTCCATTTGTTTGAGCACAGACCAGGCAAAGGTCCAACTTACGGCAATGAATTTTTGTTTCTTAAAAAAGCACAGCCCAATATTGCTCCAAACTTCCGAGCTCTCGTCCGATAAGTTTGATATCCGCTTGTATTTGTTGAGTGCACCGTCAATATCATTTTTGGACTTGAAAATAGATTAGTTGTGGAGGATTGTAAATCGCCGGAAATATTTTGAATTTTCATGACAAAAAATATCAGTACATAATTTCATACAACACAAGTACAACACGACAAATTTTAAGCTAAATTACACTACATGGGGCAAAAACACTTGAATAATCAATTTACATGGAGTGCTTAAGCTAGGCAACATAACAATCAAACCGCTGTTGTACATGAACTGACAAACTCAGATTGTACCTTGGTTTACCAAGCAAGTTGGCGTAAGTAAACTTATAAAACTCATTACATTATCTTGACCCGGTTTTACTTCTCTCTGGACTTTGCGACTGTGAACGATTATGGCCTAGGTTTTGGTAGGTTTCCAAGCCTTAGTTGGTAACCACGCAACCGCGCACAATGGTCCTGCCAAAGATATTCGAAAAGACTAAAGGCCGATCCGAAATACATGTCCTTTGAGGTGAAACACGTAGGGTTTCGGCAGGTCCCAGTGCCGTAACTGGGATGCAGCTTAGAAATAATTCTCCTAATAAGGTTTACGAAATTAATGATTGAATTTGATTCTCAAGGTTTGGTAGGTTTCACTTTAAGGGTTGTTCCAGTGGTTGTGAGTAGCATTCTGGAAGGCCTGTTACATGATTGTTTTATTATTTTACAAGGAGCTGCTCAGTTTGCGAAAAGCTATTCTGCTTTAATCAAACAGTTTAAAATATTATTTCTCCTTTCGATCTCTTCAAATTCACGATAATGATTCTACTTTCTACTTTATTGGTTACTTTTTAACGGTTTCTACTCTCCAGACGAAGACGGACACCGGTGTACACCAAGTCACGTCAATGGGTAAGGCTTGGCAGGACTGTCCCGTTGCCCTTTAGACCAACGATCTGGCCCTTACTGTCACGTATGGCATTATTATAGGGATAGCTTTAAAATATACACCTTGTATAAGAGTAGATTACTACGTTAAGAAAAATTAAAACCTTAAATGACATTTTTTTATTTTCTAGAATGGTACATAAACATCCAGCAATGTCATTTTGGACATGACATAAAATCATGAACATAAAAATGCTGATTGTGTTACGAAACATGGCAAACGTTCAATCGGTAAATGTTTTCAATTTGCCTCGCGATGGGCTTCAACCGTTATCTCGTTAGATAAAAACAAGTAGACGGTAATGTGTCTAAGTGCGCACTTTTATAAGTTCAAATTTGTATGTTTTGTTCATTTGATTAGTGCATGTAAGTTTCCTTGTTATTATAGTTTTTTTTAAGCAATATGGCCTGGACGTTACTACCTAATAAAAAAAAATATTGTTTTTTTTTCTTTCGACTGTTTTCTTTTCTGTTTCTCTCCTTTTGTTTTTTGTTGTTGCTATGTGTTTGGCCTTATTATTATCTGCCAAGTTAGCATGTTCGATATCAGATATTAGTTAAGTTTGGGTTTTATATTTAAGCTATCCTTTGTACAGCACTAACGGCAAGTAAAAAAATCAGATGACTATTCAAAAGCCAGTTGCTGTTCCTCTGTTTCGAGAAAAACAGACGTTTCAAATGGGTTGTAGGATAGAATCTGATGTTTTGCTTAGTTTAGCTGTTCGTCGTGTGTGCTAGACTACGAAATGAATAAAATATTATGGTGCTTGTATCCTTGTGTGTGCTGGACTACGAAATAAATAAAATATTATGGTGCTTGTAACACTTACACTATTTTGAGCATTTAGTTTAGTGAAACATGAAAGAACAAAACAACAGAAAGTATACATTCTTCAATGCTGTATATAAGCGAAACAAACCACATACTTGTAATATCGATCCTAATGCCAGTAGGGCGCTCGTGTGTTTTGAATCGGTTGCCGTTGCATCCAGTAATTTTTCGAACGCCCGCTGATACTCGTTTATTTTCAAGTACAGTATGCCAATCTGCGTCATCAGCGTTACATCGTCTTGCGTTATTCTGGAAGGTGGAAAACAAAAATGAAAAAGTAATGAACCGCGTCCCAAACTAGTCAACATCCGTTCAAACTTACTGCAGACAGTTTTCAATCATTTCTATCGCTTTGATGCTGTCGCCTTCTTCGATGTAAATTTCGGCCAATATCTTGTAGCTGTCTACGTGCTTACCGCAAGTGATAGCTTGCTTGAGGTATTCCTTTGCCTCACCGACACCAGCTTTGGGCTGGCCGAAATTTTTATAGTACAGCTCTCCAATGTGATGATAGATTTCGTGGTCAGGTCGTTCTAGTAAGGTTTCCGCTTTCAAAAACACTTCAAGTGCATTGCGAAATTTACCCATTGCATATCTTTTGAGTGAGATGAAATAAAAATTACAATCCATTAAAGCTATTTTAAATACTCGTAAAAGTGCAGATGTTTAACAAGATGCACGATACAACACTCACAATGTTTTGGCGAGTTCCTTGTAGTTTTCTGGCTCTTTGCTATTCAGTACAATTGCTTGTTGAAAGCAGTGTACGGCTTCGGTTGGATTGTTTTCCTCTCGCAAAATAAGGCCCTTCATATAGTATAGGTACTGCTTGTCATAGCAAACGTTCAGTTGACGGTCAATCAATTTTTTGCACTGTTCAAAGTGCTTCCTGGTATACAGACCGTGTATCAACCAGTTCATGTGACGATTGGTTACACTTTGTGGTTTCATTGCTAAAAAGCAAACAAGTATAACGCTCTTTGTGTAGTTCTGTGTTTTTTTTTACTTTAAAACACAGTTTTTGCTATTCCTTAGTATGAAACTACTTTGCACCGACGTTTTCCTAGAAGCGAGAAATGTTAAACACTTACTGGTCTGTTGCTTGTTGGTGGCCACACTCAAAGCTCCCTCGTGCGCTCGTCCATTGCAATACACGTAACGTTCGGACATTTTTCGTTGTATGCAAAACCCTTTTTCTTTTTTATTTTTACGTTTGCATACCAGCTTTGACTTTCCTTCGTGGTCAGAAAGAATGTACCACCAGCTGTCATTTGAAACTGTAGGAAACATTTGTTTTGGTGTTGACTGGGAAATATGTTTTGATACGTTGTCCCTAGCGACCACGTTGCGCAATGAAGGATTGCGCTTGGTGCAGCGGTATGCCTCTGGAGGAGTGTGCTTAACTCTGATGAGTGCAATAAACACAAATATAGTTTTTCTGCAACAATTTTCTTAGCATTTATTGATTTTCTGTAAAACTTTAGAATAGAAACCAAAAAATCTCTTATTTTTTACTTTTAACTGATACCCGTTTAGACTTAATTAAAATTAATATATTAATTTAGTCCACACGCAGTACAGATAATTCTGTCTTGGGAAAATGAACAGGCACAAAAGGCAAACAAACTAGCTGCACTAGTTTTTTTTTATATGGTAGTGACGGCTAGGCCGTATTGCTTAAAATTAAGTGTTTACAATTCATAATGGAGAGTTCACAATGCTACAATCCATATTGGCTGGAGGACATTTCCTTCCCCCCTTATCCCAGGTGTACTCGGACGTTTCGTTTTAATCCAGTCCATGTCCAGAGGTCCAATCAACGTAATGGGGGTCTGTATCGTTCCAGTACATGGCATTCGCACTTCCATTTCGGTTCCGTTAGAGGGCATCGGGTCATAGCGTGGGTAAGTATCGTTCTAGCAGTGAATTTGCGGCTTCCGATGATTTAGCACAGCAATATATGCTACTGCGTAGGGTGTTCCATGGATTTTTGTGATTTCCTACTTTGCGAGGACCTCATCCTCGCAAAAATCTTCTGTCTTTCACCGGGAGAACAACCTCACACATTTCTCATTCAACCAGACTGCTGCACCAGTTGAACTAAAAACAAATCTACAACTACTGCAGAGCCACCAACCACCAAGAGACGGAAGAAGAATGCAGTTCTAGGCAATACTTATACGTGTTAGTGTATTTTTTCTTTCTCAAGATTGCTGCGTTAGTAAATTACAAGATAGTTTCAGATAGCTAACAGTTTAATCAATTCCTCGTTCTTCGGCTGTTTTGTGTGTTCCCGATTTTAAACTCTCCTAAATCCAGGTTTGTGCCGAAAATGTCTTGAACACATGTCGATGTGTCACAGATAAGGTAGTCAATTCCGATTTCGAGATCATAAAATGTAAATAAAAGTACAAATTTTATTGAATAATAAAATGGTTTTTGAATAATTGAGTTATCTCTAGCTCGTTCAAATAAATTGCTTTTGTTTTTTTTTTAATTCCGTTTATATTTTGCGTGGTTAGCAATACGGGCTGAACTTTAACTCTATTTGAATTTGTGATTAAAGTACAAAAAATTTCTTATATAAATATTTTTTAAATTATACAAATAGTATGTACATTTTTATTAAATATATATTTTTTCAGTATTTTCAAAGAGACTTCGCCACTAAATTATCTTTTTAGTCATATTTGCTCTGGACGTTGAAATGTGAACGATGACCGTAGGTAGAAACGTTTTCTATTGATATACTTTTCAAAGCACGCGAATGTTTGCTCGCGAATGTTTTCCCCTCCATCTCAAAAAAGTATCAAAAAACATCGGTGAATCTTTTGAGCGTTTACACAAAACGAATGTTTTGGAAATCAACAAATGGCAATTAAACGCAGGAATTCAACATATGATGGATAACAACCACTATTATCCTACAAACACACAATCTCCCATAATCAACTGTCAAAATATCACGTTTAAACGCGATTTGAATTAAAATTCCTTAGTGTTTACAAGAAGATATTTTTTTAGCTCAAAAAAGATTGCAGCAAGGCTGCTCGATGTCCCTGCTCGACGCATGAAAAAAAGTGTGTTTGACAGCGAGATTCGAGCAGCTGCGCTGTGTAAACGGCCCTATTGACTTTGAATTCACTAGTCGGGGCCAAGGTCCCTTGAGGATAGAGGTCGAAGCATAGCCTTTTTCTGGTCCGACATTTTCGAGTTGATGTTTGACAGTTTGCTTGAAAAGTGTTTACCAATATCTGCTACAATCGTTTCATACCACCAGCTTAATGGCAAAGAAAAACAGCGAGAAACAGCAAGTTGTACGTCTGTATACCCAAAATTACAATAACTTCAGAGTCTGATCCAATATTTGTGGAAAACTTGAGCTTAGTGAAGTTCTATTTTAATTTGCAGTTAGCGAAAGCACAGCTCCATGTACAAAACGTGCAAGTTGATATGCCTAGCCAAAATACACGATGTAATTCGTCCTTTTTACGTTTTAATGCTAATACTAGCTAGTTTTTCTGCAAAATCGTTCAGAAGCAATGTAAAGAATCACCTTCACAGCAATCTTTCACCGAAAGCCATAGATAAACAAACTCCAAGCAAACTGTCAAAACTGTTCCCTCTGCTGCTTGTCATTTTACACTGAATGCTTCGACCTCTATCCTCAAGGGACCTTGAGTCGGGGCGCATTCAAAATCCAACTAGTGAGGTTTAACTGTAAATCAAATAATTACTGATTAGCTTGTGGTCATTTTAAGTATCTGTGTGTTGAACTTTGCTTTAAACATTATGATTTATTATACAAGGGTCTTCTTGCATCTCAAACAACTTAAACTCTTTTTCTCAATCAATACACAATTTTTTTTACAGAACGACTATGATCAGAGAGAATCTTTATTGCTAAATTGTGTAATTTTGTTGTATCAGGAACAAATTTATTTGTAGCTGTAACATATCTCTGATCATTTGCAAGTTATGCTGCTATTTTAGCTGGACTTCATATTTATCTTATTTTTTGTCAATTAGTAGGATAGAGCTTAGGTTAATGGTTCTGTAAAAGGGTTGGATCCGACGCCTCTCGAAGGCTACTATAG
>KB672161.1:0-15854 GCA_000349105.1 Anopheles epiroticus | reverse complement strand
ACCAGCTGAAAAGATGGGACTTCGAGGGAAATTTACCCATATTTATTAAGATTTTTTTGCAAAATAGAACTTTTCCTGTTTTAATAGGTTTTCATTTATCCCAACCAAAAATGATTGAAAATCGAGTTCCGCAAGGAGCCATTCTCAGTCCTACTCTATTTTTGATTAGCTTAGAAAGTTTATTTTTATCCTTACCAGAAAATGTCATACCACTCGTCTATGCTGACGATATTATTTTAATATCGTCCGATGTTAAAACTTCAATCTGCAGGAAAACACTCCCACATAGCGTTGATAAAGTAAAACAATGGTGTAGGTGGACGGGATTTCAGGTTTCCCGTGGTAAAAGCTCCATTTTACACATTTGCAATAGTACGCACAAAAAACCCAAACCGATTAAATAGACAACACCATAATCCCGGATACAAACAGAGCAAAAATTCCCGGAATTTTAATAGACAGGAAACTAACCTTCAAACCACATTTATAAAATTTAAAGAAAGCCAGCAAAACACACCTCAACTTTTTCAAAATGGTGGGGTGTGGTAAAAATAAAGCTTCCCGTACAACCCTTCTACAGATAATCAAAGTTTGGTTATTACCCAAACTTTTATACGGAATAGAACTAGTTTCACATCAAATGGAGCAGATCCTTAAATATTTATCCACTGTATACTACCAGGCTATCAAATTTTCATCAGGCGCATTTGTTACCAGCCCAATAACCTCCACAATCTGTGAAAGCGGCCAACTACCGCTTTCACACATCATTTGTATTAAATTAATCAATTCCACCTTAAGAGCAATAGAGAAAGATTTAGCATGCCAAACACTTTGTGATAGAACTGCTTCCATTTTTCACAATATAACAAATAATACAATACCAAATATAATTAAACTACCCAGATTACATGAACGCCCATGGGATCTTCCATTCATAAAAATAGACTGGTCATTACACAACAACAATATCTCATACAAAGCACAACAAATAAGAAATTTTCTCGAGCTCAAAAACAATAGATATCTTAACTATCACGATATCTACACTGAAGATTCGGTTTCAAACCATTTAGCAGGTTGTGGTATTTTTTCAAATACTTCACAATGTGCAATCAAACTACCTGAAAACATAAATAAAATCACTCTTTGTGGGGTACCTAGCCACATAGGAATTGTCGGCAATGAAAAAGCCGACAATCTTGCAAAATCTGGCAGAGACAACCCCCATAAAAACAATAGTCCGATTTCTAGGAAAGATGCAGTTAAATACTGCATACAACACATTTACAGTAGCTACCAAACATACTGGAATTTACTAACCAATAGTTTCCTACGTTACAATAAAAAAACCATTTATCCATATGCTGACCCTCAAACACACATTAACCAGAAAAAATTAACCAGATTAAGAATTGGCCACACAAAACTTACACACACATACAAACTAGATAAATCTCCACCACCAATCTATACCCAATGCGGTGTACAAATTACAGTTCAAAATATTCTAATAGACTGCACACTATACATTACACAGCGACAAATTTGTCAACTAAACAATAACATAGAGTCCATTTTGTCCCCGGACAAAAAATCTATGAACAATTTGATTAAGTTTTAACGCTTAACAAACTTATTTAAGGAAATTTAAGAAAGAAAACATATACAAATGTTTTAACTATAGATTTTTTCTTTTTTTCACAGAGAGGAATAATAATTATAACCTTGTGGCAACTTCGACTATTCACATAGTCTACCGTCCTCAAGGTAAAGGCATAAGCTACCTTTACAGCCCTTTACCATGGAGTAGATTTGACTGTCAGCATCTTTGCCTCGGGGGGCGACATAAGGGCCAATTGCGAAGGCCAAACGTCTTCTCCAACGGATAATGAGTGTCACTTTGGTATTATGATTTTCCGTTTGACTTTCCGTTTGCCAAAATCAGACGTTTAAAATGTCGATGACAGTACCTTGTCGAACGGAAAGTCTAAATTTTCTATTACCTGTGCCAAACGGAAACGCCGTTCGACAGAAATTTTTCCGTCACGTGTTTGCAACGGAAAGTTAATTTTTTGACAAAGCTACGAAGATAAAAAGTGTTTTCTCTGAATAATTCGGCATCAAAATGTAAGTATTTTGAAAAGTTACGAAACAATCATGTTTGATGTAAATCTAAACTATTTTTCCGTTCGATTGCTATCAGGGACCATTCGGATACAAGAACAACCAGCGTGCAATACGAAAAAATGGTCGAAAATATGGAAACAGCCCCTGAAAGTGCTCGTGCCATATAAAAAGGGGATCAAACTACATTTAGCACCGAACTGGCAGAAAACCTTAATGCTTTGGGACCTCCGATCAAGTCTTGTATCAACTATTATGAAACACATATTTAAATATCGTAATGTATTAAAACCATTTTTTCACTTTAAATGTATGGTTCGATTACAAATGTGCTGTTAAGAAGAAGCTGCGAGATAATAAAACATCCCTCAATGCAACTGGAGGTGGACCGTGCCGCACAAAGAATGAGAATGAATTAGATGAGCGGGTTGCCTAACCAATCTGAGAGCAACTGTAACGGGCAACAATGGAGTTCAATTCGGAATACCACCAAATAGCAACAGCTATAGTGAGAAACAACATACAATACCCTGTAATAATCAGCACAGCACTATTGCAAATGAACATGAAAACGACAGCATCATAACCAGCAACAACAATGACCAAAAACAGCTAGAACGTGGCGTACAACAGGTACAGGAAACTAATACAAGTACAGGGCCGCGTTCAAGAGTAAGCCAAAAGCGCAAGAACACGGAGGCAGTCTTGCAGCAAAACACATGCTGAACATTATGGAAAAATATGTAGCACTACAGGAAAAGTCAATGAAGCTTCATTTTCAATACGCTTGTATTGCTCTTTATCTTCCAAACTTTCGAAAAATACTGAACACTTGTTTCTACCGGCTTGCTGCGCTTTTGGTTTTGTTTACATTTTGGCTTTTTGAAAGTTTGACAGACCAAAAAAAAAGACGACATACCTTATGTCGGATATGTCGACTCAAACGGAAATCATAATACCGATTTGTTTTCCGTTTGGTTAGAGTGTTCCCGTTGGAAAGTTTCCCGTTTGTGATTCACAATGACCCCTATAGTGACGAGAGAGGGGACCAGGCTTCCAGGAGTCGCGTTTTGGCACTAAAGCCATGTGCTTATTTCCAAGTATGCTACTCTTGAAGTACTGCCCTCTCCGTCTCGATCTTGTCTCCTTTTCCCCGAGGACGGGAGGCTGGCAGTCTTATACTCCAATGTGAAAAAGTTTAGGGTTTCTAAAAAACCCAACCTAAACATTTCCTAAACATCCCACCATCACCTCCTCTCCTTCTTCTCCTATGAATCCTTCCTTCTCCCTAAGAAGAATGATTTTAGATGAAGTGCGGCAGAGCTGGTTTGACAAAAAAGCAAGTGATGAAAGACTCTTTGTAGTCAAAATCACTCAAATTTTAAAAGAAGAAGAAATTCAATCCGACCCGGCAAACGGTCAAAGTAAATAAAGTGAAGAGAGTAAAATAAAGGAAAGTAGAGTGAAGTGTTTCCTTATTTTGAAAGAAATTCCCCTTGAGACAATCCGGCGCCTCAACACATACTTTCAACCGGAAAAGTCCGGAATAATTTACAAGCTTTAGAAATTTGATATTTTCCACCCCAAAATCACGAAAGGTAAAAGGCACGTGTTTTTCACTTGACCACTTTACAGTGTACGTCACTTATTTTTTGACAACACATTTGACGATGACACAACCAAGAGCGCTTTACACAAACAAGATGCTTAATACCTAATGCCATGATGTTTACAAATCAGGTAATGCTTTGTAAATTAAATAACAATCACGTGGTTGACGATTTAACAAGAGCCGTAATTACGGGAATTGAAATTTGTTTTTTGTTTATATCCTTCAATCTACGACCTTATGTCACAATCTGTCAAATGGAAATCATGGTTACCAATTCTTCTGGGACACCGTACCTCTTTTCCATTCACTGCTTGGAACTGCTCGAATGTTTGACAGAAACAGGCTAGAATTTTGAGATTTTCTAGCTTAGGTCATCATAGACCCCACAGTTGGGAAAATTTCATTTTTTTTAAATTTGTTTTCGCAATCATTCCATAATTCGGTAGTTGGATACGGCATGAAATCATCTTTCAAATGCTCCCATATGGCTGCACATGTTTCGTGAACTATATTTACAACCGTGTTATGTGCCATTCGAAAGCTAAATCCTAAAGATCTGAAGCTCATACCGACAGAAAGAAACCTAAAAAGTAAATGGCGCAATCTTCGCGATACAATTACTAAAAAAACTACAGCTTTGTGTTCCGTTTCACTGGAACGAGGACGGTTCGACGAGACGAGGTGGTACTTTTGCAAGAGGGAGGAATAGAAGGAAGGAGAGTTAGAATTCGAGGAAGGCTATCGGACGGCTCGACAGTAACCACCTTGGAGCGGCGGGTCAGCAGCGGTAGCTCGATTGCATCGAGACAGATTTCGCAGGAACTAATGACAAGATCAAACAAGAATTTAATAAAGGGGAGAAAGTTAATTTGATGGCTGTCTGATTTGAGCCGCAAGGAAGAAAGGACAAGTGTCGTTATTTCTTTCCGTTCAAAATATCACTACAAAGTCCGCTGTTAAAATTTGTCCCTGAGATATCACACTTTGAATCAGCAATCAGGATCAGGCTACAAACACGTTGGATGGAAATATTATAACCATATGTCATTCTTAAAAGAAGTACTGTAGTCCCGCCTAGGAGTTGGAAACTTGCCAGTAGCTGAAGGTACAGTTTTAAACTTGATGTAAAGAGTGTTTCCATTTTTATCATTTTATTTCATTCTTTATAGATATTTTTGAGGAGGAGTACTTGGAGGAGGGTAGTGTCCCAGAAATACAACTGAATGATTCTTTCATTCAATCGCCTCAACAATATGATGTCTTAACAGTGCAAAATGAATCAATTGGACCAAAAAAGGCATCAAATTCAAGCCATAATAAAACGACTATCATATCCGTGGAGGCATCAATCGACCTAGAAAAAGAAAAGCACGATTTGTGACAGGAATACGAAAAACGTAAAGCTGAAAAGCATAAATCCACAAACTATTTTTTTTTTTACTAGTTTGGTACTTTTTTTTAATAATAATTATTTGTATAAAGATAAGTTGGAAAAACGAGGAGAAAGAAAGAGGATCCTAGAAAAGGCACATGTGCATTATAATTCATTCAGATTCAACAGGAAAACGCTCTTGAAGATTGTTGACCCCATACTTGAGTAAGGGCAATGGAGGAGCGGATGAACTGTACAACGATATCACCGTTGTGCAGCGAATTAAGATCGGATGGCAACGGTGAGTTGGGCATGTTATACGCATAGAACCGTAAAACCCAGTATTTACCTAAGTGTTATCATGAGTCTTTCTTCTGGTGAAATGGGAGGTTTATGCGTTGGCATAAACACAAAGACAAAGTTGAAAGTTGACAAAGTTTATTTCGGCATTCTCATATAATCGTAAATGTTAACGATATTCTTAAATATCGTCAACGTCCGACAAACGGTTAGGTGTCGGAAGTCTGGCTTGCGCGGTCTCACGGCAGAGGGCGGTAGCGTCAGTAAGTGTTCCCGAAATAATACAAATCATCCGAGGCAACGACCAGCGAAGTGAGGTTGACGACCAGAGCTCATGATGAGAGGTTATAAAGGGACGTGGGGAAACGAAAAAGGGCCAGAAGCGCGAAAACAACCCGAGAAACAGAACAGTGTCAACAGCTGATTTTTTAGCTCGTCCTGAGGATAATTCGGAATAAACTGTGCTAAAATAGTTGGAGCGCGCAAGTGTTTCGTAAATGGGTGAAATTTATTGAGAAATTTCGTATAGCGCTGTTGCAGTTGCAACAGTAAAAAAAACACAAGGCTGATTCAGCAGTTCCGGGAATAACGTATGAAATTCTTTATTTTCTTTTCTATCCTCATATATTTTTTTACACTGTACTGGCAGTTTCTTAGCAATAGATAACGCAGGGTTAAATTAGATTGAAATCGAAGCATACGACTCATTTTCTTAATTCAATTCCAATAAAATCTGCTTCAGTTGTTCCTTTGTTTACCTTTCGTCTAATCTGTCAAACCAACTGTCAAACGCGTGATAAAACCGCTAGAGCTGTGACCACCATTACGATCACTCCATGCGAATCGCAAGCGGAAAATCTCATGCAGCATAGCAGTGCCTTTACCTTAGGCATCGCAGTGAATGAAAAGTGTATAGCGGAAGTGAACTTTGTTTGGTTATTCAGTTGTGATTTTTCTACGCGGTTCAGTGCAGTGATTTATTTTGCTGTGCTCGTGCTGTGGTTTTTTTCAATATATTGTAAACCCTAGTTTAAAGCAACCTTGGTTCACCTTATTTTTCTGCACACCTTGACAAATACACGATAGCGAAACATCGGTCGAAAAAGACGCGTGCTTTGTGCTTAGCTTTGTGAATAAAAAAAAGAAAGTATGTCTTACAATATGAATAAAGTGCAGTGAAGAAAAAGACAATTTTGCTGTGCTTGTGTGTGCTGTGCTGAGTGGGCCAACGCTATGTCTGACACACACCCAGCCGAGAGGCCTCATCCTCCTCCCGGCTCTAACTCTCCGGCCAGAACGGTTCCGGAATGGATTGACGCAAATAAAGGGGACACCATGTTCCTAGTAATGCAGGCCGTCAAAGGAAAGAAGCTACCCTCCAACCCATTCCTCATCAAGAAGTGTCTCCAAGCTGATATTGAATCTCCTATCCTCGGCAACAACATCGAAAATGGTACTAAGTACCTACTTCCCGAACCAAATCTCCTTCCCATTTAAAAAAAAAAAACTCCAAACCATAACTAAGATGTACGATGGAACCCTTATTACCATCACCCCTCATAGAACCTTGAATACCATTCAATATGTCATTTTTTCGACTGAAAATCTCAAGGACCAGTTTTCACTTAGGTAAAACGTTTCAATCGTGGAGTTAATGGAGAGTCCTACTAACTCCTACTAACTCATTTTTGCTCCGTGTTGTGACCATTTCCGTTCCATCTCATATCCGTCCTGGCCCCCTACAAGTTATTCCCAGCGTATATTACTCGAAACCAATGATCTATATGCAGTTTGCTCACTTTGGCCACACGAAGCTCAGATGCAAAACACCCATGTGTGTAATAATTGTGATACTCTTGTGCATGGTGAATGCACTTCCCATGTTAAGTGCAAACACTGCAACGGCAACCATAGTTTTTTTGATAAGTCATGCCCTGCGTATATCAAAGAGCAAACTATCATTAATTACAAAATTGATAATAATGTATCCTTCCCTGAGGCGCGTAGGCGAATAGAAGCATTTAAACCAACCCATACAACAAACGGCAACTTTAGCATAAATTGTAGCCCCTGCTGTTGTGTACTGACTGGTTGTTTGACAGTTATGGATCGTTACCAACCGTGGCCCTACCTGGAGTTACAAGTTTGATATCGGTATGTCAATACCCGTTTCTTTGTTCATTCGCATTATATACCTTGAATTGAATCTTGTGTTACTCCGTTTTTCGTTCAATAAAACCCTCTGTAAATTTAATGAAATAAACGATCCCATCTCTAATATAACAATTTTTGGTGTGGGATAGTACCGGATACGTAGAGGATACATCGGTAACAACGGCTGAAAGCAGTACGCCAGCTGATAAACTCATCGATATATCACACACACATCCCCAAACAGAAAAGTGAGGTTTGCGTCACCACGTGCGAACACTTTTCTTCATAGAGGTTTTCGAACTGTATGCCCAAACGACGAAAAACAATGGCAAACGAGAGCAAAGATTTGATGGAAGCACTTTCCGAAATGCATGTACAGGCATTGAGGGCATCCATAGGACCTGTTGTTGAACAAGTGCTTCCCTACGCAATTCAGGTGAATATGTCGAAGCTCCACACCAAAAAAAAAAGTGTGTTGTTAAAGTTTTTAATCACTCCAACACAGCCGCAAGATGTCATATATTCAGCACTTCGGAAAACGTCAGTGGCTCATTGGGACGAGAAAAAGAATAAATACGCCAAGAGCATTAGATACCGTAGCATTGTGAAGAAACGCGGTGAATCTATTGCGCTATATGTACTTCGAATGAAGCAAGGTTGCTATTGCGCCTATTGCGAATACGAAGAATTCATAGACCGAATGCTGGTGGAGCAAATGCTACGTGGTTTGACCGAGCGTGACATCTGCGACATAATCGTCGCTAAAAATCCATTCACATGGAAGCTCTAGATGCAGCACACGCGCTAGAAGCAACCCGCTACATTGCTCGCGACATAAAAACGTCAACGCCTCTTTCTGAAGCTACTAACAAGCTAGGCTTTGAAAACTCGAGTATCGCAGAAATACCGGAGCACGACAGGCAGACAGTTTATAAACGCACCACTAGCAATAGCACCCAATAGAAAACCCGGTAATCATCTCGTTTCTTACAACGGCTAAGGAGGCCAACACATCAGAAGCGAATGTCGTTATTGCAGTGCTAAATGCAACAATTGCCACAAGAAAGGTCACATTGCGAAGGTTTGCAGAGCGGGTAAGTCTAACCATCATCATTGGACACACGATCCATCACCATCTAAAAGTATCGACCAGGTGCAACGACTGAATCGTATTCACAACACCCCGTCGAATGAGGAGAAGATGATAGATGTGAAAATTGACGGAAAAACGCTGCAAATGGAACTGGACACCGGAGCAGCTTGATCAATCTTATTCGAATCGACTCTTAAAATAATTAAACCCCATTTTATTTTGCAGCCCAATGATAGGCAATTTTCCAGTTGCACCGGGCTTCGGGTCAGTTGTATTGGTCGGCTGAATGTAAACGTTACTATTGGAACCGTGACGCATTAAGATCAACTATATGTAGTATCCAGAGTATCCGATTCGCTGTTGGGTTGAGATTGGATCTCACATTTCGCCAATCAGAACGATTTGAACCATATAATCTCCACGCCAACATCCATCCACTCGATAGTAACTAGTGCAATGACTCCAGATCGAGAAATAAGACTAGCTAGATTGCTGGACAACTTTGCTTATGTCTTCAGCGAATCACCAGGTAGTAAGCTAGTAGGTCCTCCGGCAAAAGTGCACTTTAAATAAAATGCATCTCCAGTATTCACCAAAGCACGCGACGTTCTACATGCACTACGAGACCGATATGCAAAGGAGATCGAGAGTAAAATCAGATCGGGTTTTTACGAGAAGATTGAGTATTCGGAGTGGGCATCACCAACCTATGTGGTTGTTAAGAAAAATGACAAACTCAGGATAACGGGCAATAACAAACCGACAGTAATGCGTATAACGACCAGGCCGTATAGCGTTACGTGATTTACTGCCAGCAGAAAAGTTCGAATGGACATCGGAAGCCGAAAAATCCTACCAGGATATAAAGAACATTCTCATTTCGCCACAAGTACTTATACAGTACGATCCGACATTTTCCTTAGTGCTAGCTGGTTTAGGACCAGTTTAAGACTGGTTTAGGAGCAGTGTTATCACACCAGATGAGTAATGTTACCGAAAAGCCAATCGCGTACGCAAGCTGCACAATGTCTCAAACGGAACAGCGTTATCCAATCATAGACAAAGAAGCACTTGCCTTCAGTTGGGCCGTGAAGAAATTCTTTAATTACCTGTATGCACGGAAATTCACGGTTATAACGGGTCACAAACCCTTGACGCAGATTCTTCACCCCGGGATGTCACTACCAACGCTGTGTATTAGTCGCATGGCAAATTACGCTAACTATTTAGCTAATTTCAATTTCGACGTGACATACAGATCTACAAATTAGAACAAAAATGCTGACTATTGCTCTCGCATATCAAGCTCTTCAGCACATCCGGAGAGCACAGCCTTTCGCTTCGCAGGGGAGGAAATGAAGACCAAGATTATTTCGGAGTAATTGTGCTCAATCAAATAGAAAAACTGCCGATCAAAACCTGCCAAATCGCACGAGAAACGCGAAAAGTTGAGGATTTGGGAAAAATCCTGAAAGCACTAGAAATGGAGAAATGGGGAATTTGGGAAAAATTCTGAAAGCAATCATAACCTATCACAATCAGGTTACAAAGCACCTGAAGCAAAGTATACCATGGTCGCCAATTGTTTGTTATTTTAACATCGAGTCGTCATCCCAGATATCTTCCGTTCTGCAATTCTCCAGGATTTTCATACAGCACATATAGGGATGGTAAATATCAAAGCATTGGCTCGATCGTATGTCTACTGGCCTGGCATACACAAAGACATCAAACAACTAGCCAAAGCATGTCACGAATTTGCGCAAACCGCATCCGCACCTCCTAAGTTCAAAGCAACACCACTGAGAGTATCCAGTTAATCCTTGGGAACGTGTGCATATTGATTATGCTGGACAAGATTCAGATGCTATGCTGCTGATCATTGTGGATGCATACAGCAAGTGGGTTGAGGTAAAAGTTACTCATTCAACTACAACAGAAGCAACCATCAAGATCCTCGATGAGCTATTTGCATCATACAGCACTCCTGTAACTGTGGTCACAGACAATGGTGTAGCATGTAATAGGTAGGTTCATACGTGTGTTTTGAGTCTGACCTAACTCCTGTCATGTGACGTCCTGTTCTGTCTTTTCAAATCAGAATTAGTTTTCAGACGACGATTCAGCGAACGGAGTCGTCGTTTCGCTATTTCATGAGAGTTTCCTAGCAGCTTCCTAAACTTTACCATGTCCTTTGGTAAGGCAACTCCTATCATGTCCACGAGCAACGAATCTCCTATCATGTCCACGTTTGGTTGCACCTTCAAAAAGTTCTTCGCATTCGATTCTTCTTGATAGTGTACACTGGACAATTGACACGCTTCTGTCTCCCAAAACATTAAATGAACAACTCAGCATGACTCTTCCATGCACGTCACGTTTACAAGACTCATTTTTTCGTTAGTTTGGCATGTAGCAGCCTTTCTCGATAATCCAACCTTATGTTGTTTCTTGTAATAGCAGGTTCTGATCGCCCTAACTTCGTTTTACCAACCTTTCAACAATATATTATTGTACACCTCTCTTCCCAGTAGCATATCGATTGCCCCATCCTCTGCACATGTCGGGTCAGCCAGTTTGAGGTTCGACGATGACCATCGTTGGTGATCAATCGATTATGACGGAAGGTTCCACATTATTTCGGGCAGTAGGTGCAACCTTGAAAGAAAGTGAACATTAGTTCATTGGGAATGAATAACTAAGTTTACCGAATGAGATTATGCTTGGCATCCTCTTCCCACAGATCCAATCGAGAGTTGGTTCCGCAGGTTTTGTACTCGTAATCCTTGCACTTCTCGTTCGGTGATGAGGTTAACTTGGGCTCCTCCATCCAAGAAAGCTCGTATTATCTTGTTACCGTTCGCTGCACTGACCATAACCAGCACCGTTGGCAGTGGTTGGTGTGAGCAATAATGTGTTGATTGGCTCGATAATAGATGATCCTGAAGAGGAGAAACATTTCAGACGCAGCACTGTTCATTTGCCGACCTGTGCAATATAGTGTGATGTTTCAGCTTGCACACACGGCACGCACTGGATGAACAATCTTTTACGCGATGGTCCGCCGCTAAACAGTTTATACATAGTCCAATCTCTTTCATTCTATCGTAGCGTTGTGTGACAGACAGGATTCGAAAAGTGTCACTTGAATGCTGAGTATTTTTGCTTGTTTGCAAAATACGCACTTCTTTTTTATCGCTGTTGCCATTTCATGTGTAGCCTGCTTCCAATTTTGTCGCACGTGGTTCGTGTTAGTGGTGGTGTTTGCTTTTGACTAGGTAATATCTGAAGCACTAATGCGTACTCTCTAAAAAAATACACCAGTTTTTCATATTGCGCTACTTGGATACTCCGATGATGAGTTTCCCACTGCTCACGAATTTTCGTATCAAACTTATTGCACAACATGTGCGCTAAAAGCCCGTTGTCGGTACGCCAATTTTCTCCACAATTTTGATAGTCCGCTCGAAACCATCCAACAAAATGGTGAGGGACTCGTATTCCGTTTAACTTGGGAAATGGCAAAAAAGTCATCCAAGTTGTCATCTTCGCACTAAATCCCACTGACACTTTCTTATTTTCGTAGCGTATCTATAGAAGCTCCCAGGCAACACTATATTACGCCGATGTGAATTCAACTGCTTCTATCACTTGCGTGGCCTCCTTCCATACCACGCGTCTTATGTTTATTAGTTTAATCCGGCGGAAGCAGTGTCACTATTGTAAGAAAGACGGACACATTCAAAAGGACTGTAGGAAGTGGGCGGTTAATAAAAGAAACAACGCACCGAACCGAAACGCAAATGTAGCCTTAAATAATGAAGACCTCTGTTTACCGGTAGAACACTCAAGAAACATTTGTGGTGTTTCGATTCAGGTGCAAACGCCCACATGACAAATGATGCATCCATTTTGGTGAATGTAGATGAATTAAAACGATCAACAATCATGTGGGGTTACAAATGGGCAGTCCATTAGTTTAGCTGGTGTTCGAAAAACCAAAGTTACATCCGTAAACGGAAAAGGTACCCGAATGATTTTGTCACTTGTCGGTTAGCAAAATAACCGATTTGGGCTATCATGTCATTATGCCTCCATTACGATGGTGGATGATTTCAGCCGCTATACGATGGTTTACCTTTAACAACATGAGTCGGAAGCTGCGGAAAAGATCCAGGAATACTAATACCAATTTGATAAAAAACCATTTTGGACGTTTCCCTAAGACAATCAGATCAGATGGTGGCGGTGAGTTCTCGATTATTTCACTAAAAGGTTTCTTTGTAGAAAATGGCATCGTCTATGAGCAATCGGCCCCTTATTCACCACACTAAAACGGTGTTGCTGAACGAAGAAATCGTTATGCAGTGGAGTCAGCTCGGTGCATGCTTCAAGAATCCAAGATGGATAAGAAGTACTGGGGCGAAGCAATCAGCACAGCCGTCTACCTGCAGAATCTTTTGCCCTCATCAACTGTAAACAGTTCCTCTTTCTAGTTATGGCATAAGAAGAAACCGTCTTACATATCTTCGAAGGACTTATGTTCACATTCTTCAAGAGAAAAGGCGAAAGTTGGACATGAAATGCGTAAAGCTAACATTCTTGGGATACGCAGATGGACGCAAGGCATACCATTTCTTGAACACTGAGACCAATCCGCATCACGATCAGCAGGGATGCCAAGTTTTTGGAGCTTTGTACCATTAAGGAAGTTGTCAAGCAGGTAACACAGAAACCTAGTGACAATTTATACGTACCGTTTGTGATTCCAAACTCTTTTGAAGAGCAAGATCCAACAACATCAAATGAACGTTCAGACTCAGAGCCATACGACAGTGCATCTGAAGAAGAAAATCTTACTAGTGATTTCCGCGATGACGCTTTTGTACGACGTTCTCAGCGAACAAGAAAAAGTATCGCTCCGATTCGTTTGTTCGAGGAAGCGTGTGCAGTTGGTAATGCCATCGAAGAAGAGCGTGAACCGAACACTTTTTACGAACCTACCAGATGTCGAAGCCTAGTCCAATGGAATGCTGCAATGTTGAACGAACTCAAATCTCATTCGAACAATGGAACGTGAAATTTGGTTGAGCTGCCATCTGACTGGAGAGCGATAGGCTGCAGATGTGTATATAAGAAAAAGCGTGATTTGACTGGACAAGTTTTAAAATTCAAGGCTCGTTTAGTTGCTCAGGGATGTTCCCAAAAGTACGGTCAAGATTATGACGAGATTTTTGCACCTGTTATGAAGCATTCTACGTTCCGTTCCGTTTGCTGCTGGATCTGGATTCTCAATAGAAGATTACACATCTTGACGTTAAAACGGCCTACCTATACGGTGAACTTGACCAGGTTGGTATGGTTATGGTTGTTGACAGTGTTGTGAACAGATACCGTGAGATGGAGTAAGAATTGGATCTGAGTGACTGAAGACACAACGCGCGAGTCCGACCGCATGCTCAACGGAACTTCTTCCAGATATTTATGCATTTATGCTTCGCAAAAGATGCTCACAGAGACCAAAAAGCCGCGTGTCCTTGACTGTTGTTGTGTTTTGTCGAAAATGTTCACTTCGCGTGACCGCTTTCTGAATCGTGCCCCCTAGATACAAAATACGGATGACAGCTTCTACGTGAGCTCCATCAATAACACTACGTTGCACATATATTCCGTCAAACCGGATATTTGAACCATCGCTATCAACCGCTCAACGGATAATCCAAATTCCACAACTGTCTCTAGCCTTTCTATCTTCGGAGCCAGTACCTTCTTCACACTCTCATAAGCACGACCCACGGGTAAATCCGTTCTACCATACGCACGATGGCCATCTGCCGGGATGAAATTAAGAAAACCAACTTTCAACTTGTCGCAAACCAAATATGATTTTTCAATCTTCAGGATCAAACTAAGAAAAATCCTAAAAATCAAGTCTCTCACTAATTGGTTTCTGAGAACAAGCCTGTCAAAGTCAAGATTTGTGAAAAAATGTTTAAAACAAATCAAGTTTTTTTGGCTAACATTAAACCAATGTAATTCATTAAATATTGGATGGATTTTGACCTTTTTTTGTGATTTAGAAAGATAATTTCACATAGTTTGTGTATTCATGTTCGTGTTTCTGATTTGTTTAAAATTAAAGCTTGAATTTTGAAAATGTTTGCAAAAAGTCCGTGAAAAATATCATGTTTTTAAACTTTGACTTGAAACCATTCTGGGAGTTGGGTCGAGTTGTGTCGACTCATTAGTATTAGAACTGCATAGATGTAATACAGAAGAACGATGGAAAATACTGAAGTTTTTTACTAATTATCTAATTTACATAATTGGCATTAACGAAAACGATATAGATATAGAAGTTTTAAAATACTCACTAATAGTATAGAACGGAACGCGTTCAAGAAGAGAATTTAGGAATAGAATTAAACAAATATGAAAGTGTGAAACTGTAAATCCTGTAAAATAAAATGTTTATGCGTGGGAGGCATAAACTTAAAAAAAAAAAATTAGTATCACATAATAGTAAATTATGCGTACTTTCATATGGTGAAGAGATATCGTGCGAAAGTTTGCGAACGCGGTTTTTATGACAGTTTTTTCAAACTAACTTTTATTAGAAAAGGTACATAAAGTACTGGGCGCCCCCATAAGATACTGAATTTCATTTAGAGATTTAATCAGACAATATTAATTTGTTTGCCTTTGGTTTGACTTTCCTTCTTTAAGATATAATTCTTGACATTTTCTCAACCTGTATTCTGTTTATAGAAGCATTCTGCACAGGTACGATACGTACCTACACAGATACTTACAGATACGTGTGTTTCTGGTGTGGTTACCTGTGCTTTTTGTGGTCCAATGGCAACCAACAGGTGCACAAAACTACTTGCTTTGATCAAGCCATACTTTAGGGTAACACCTAAGGTTGGATGTTACGGCTGTTTTTCCACATCTCAATATGTAGATATTTATAAAGTGTCAAAAAACAGTTTCGTTCTTATGGTTGCATACTATTTTTAAAAAAATCTGCACCAAATGACGAATTCATCAGTGTGAGTGAAACTAAAGCAAGTGTTAATCTTCAAGCCATCTTTGAGCGTCTGTTCTCCATGTTAGGAGCGGCTCAAACCAGCGTCTGTTCCCCAGGTTAGGGGCGGCTGCACCATGTGTCCTGGCATCCTACAGGACGTAAATCA
>KB672160.1:0-20049 GCA_000349105.1 Anopheles epiroticus | reverse complement strand
CACACACACACACACACACACACGAAGAGCCGATAAGAACACGGGACTTGCACTAATCGGAGACGACGTAAGCCGACGATAGTGGTGGTGAATCCAGGAGTGACTGACGACAACGGTGACGCCGGCAAAAGGACAACGTGCTGACGATTGGATACAAATTGCTGATGCCAAACAACGCCCACCCAGCTGGCGAGCCTTGCCAGCGACAGCAGAACAATGGACAAAATTGCATCCCCCAATCCGAACCCGACTCTTCCAACCGCCTGTCGACCCCAATTTGTGGACGTGCAAAGTGCGTTCGGCACGGATTCCGGTGGCTTAAAAGCTGACGGCGGGGCGCACCATTCAAAAACCGATCCCATGGATCAATGGTGAGTCTCGCATTTCGTATTCCCCGCACGGCGCAAAGTGGCCAATTCGCCGTAAATAGTCACACGAGCGGGATTAGTTTGTGCTGAGGAATGGTTCCTTTTTGCTGTGCGAGGTAGCGAGGAAGCTTCGGCCCCCATCTCCACTGCGCTCCTCTCGGCGTGATCGCTTAATGTTTCTAATCGTTCCGGGCTGAACGTTCGTCTACAGCACGGCTTAAGGTTCGAGTAATTCCACGAAAACTCCCAAAAAAGACGCATCCAACATACACACGCACACACACACACACGCAGTGCCTCCAAAAATCAAAACAAAACACACACCCACACACGCACACGGAGGACAAAAAGGGAAAACAACCCGATGAGATGCCGTTCGATTACGACGCTTTCCAATCGGATCCTTTCACAATCTCGGATTCGCTGAGCGGGTTTCTTTTTTGGTGCCTTTCCCCATGCAGGAACCGGATCCGGAGCCGTCCCTTAATTCTACGATCTCTATCACGAGTGTCGCTACCCTGTTTTCCGAATTTTTGGGGCCAGCTACACCACCGTTAGAACGCCGGAAAGCGTTCTGAATGTGATTTTCCCAATCTCAAACACGGTCCCGAGCAAGTAAGCAAAGAGGTGGAGTGCTTTTGGGGGCTTTGTTTTTCCTTTCCCTTGTCTGTTCCCCCCACTTCCTTTTATCGTCCCATCCGCAAGAGAGGTTATTGTTTGCAGTGAACAATAAAATTCCTTTCGATTCCTATTTGGCCTCCACTGATCGAGCACACAGAAAAAAGAAGCTTCCACAAAGCTTCGATGAATGTTTTCTTGCCGTTTTTGTTTTATCGTTGCAATCTCTCTACACCCCCCCCCCCCCCCCCTCCCTTTTCGTCCTCTCTCCACCGCAAGAGTCCACAGTTAGTACTACGGACGTCCCTGGAACGTACTTTGCGTCCTTGTCGGCACATGAATTGTAATCTCCGATTCGTGCAATTTTTATTGCAATCTAACCGAAGCGGTGTGCCACTTCATGACCATTGAATTTGGGCGACCACACATGGACACCTTGGTGGGATCCGATCCCGAAACTCCTAGGGGAAGACTTCAGCGGCAGTGCAGGATGCATCCAGCGCAACGAACGGGATAAAATAGTTTCAATTATTTATGTGAGCTCGTAGCGACCGGATAGGAGGGCCCGCTAGCACCAGGTTACACCATGGATACTTAACAATGGCGGATGAAATGTTGCGTTCAATTTGGAACAATGAAGCACCGGAGAGCTGCAGCTGCAACTTCAAGAAAGGCAAGGCTGGCTGACTGCAATCAATGCAATGTACTGCAAGAAGTGTGTAGGGAAAGAAGGATCTTTTTCTAATTTTATAACCTTGTTTAAAGTGACTTTCTGGGGAGAGTATCACATCTCCAACGCTTATTGCCTATATTCTTCCAATACCTGAGCTGCACGTGGGCCTGCAAACCCAGACCTAGATCCGAATGAAAGAGTCCCGTTTTTTATTCAGCGTGTGTTTCTATTGTTCTCCACAAGGTTGGTTTTAGTGTATCGTGTACCTTTGGGTCATTGTTTGCAAGCGCTTCCCACGTAGACCACCCTTTTCCGTTTAGATTTTTGTTGAACTTCCTTTCGACCGCACTTTCCACACTCTGGCCGAATTCGGTAGCCCCAGCCTGCCTTTGGATATGCTCTAGCAACGGACCGTGTGTTTTTTTATTTCATTCCATTCCCGTTTCTCCCACTCTCTTTGCTCAATTTCCCTCGTTTCTTTTTTTCTGGTCACCGATTCCGTTTGGCATTGGAATGGCGATGGTACGCGCTGGTGCCGCGTCCACCAGGGTGATATGTTTTCTTCCCCGTTGGCCGCTTTTCGTCGGTTTACCGCACAAACTCACACACATACAGCAGTACCGAGGGTGGGTTGTGTTTTTCCGCCTCAAAAGGCTACCCTACTATTTCGCTGAGTGGGTCCCTGTGTGCCGACCGTCTCCAACCGAGACCGTGGAAGGGTTCGAATCCCAGTGTTCGGTACTCAATCATTGATCATATGCGCATTCGATTATCTACTCCTTCCCATCCACGGTTAACCGTAACCAATACGCCCTACTCTACCTCTTCGCCCATTGCTTTGCTTTGATTCAATTCCTTCACTCGCCACCGACATCCGCGCAACCTAGACAACCCCGAAGAAAGCACATATTTGAAAGAAATTTAACAGAAAAAAATGGGAAAAGGGCACACCCTGACCCTAGTTGCGTGTGGTACACCCTCAGTTGTTCGAATTTCCTTCAAAGGGCCAAAACTTTGTCCTCCCCCTTCCCAAGCAGCAAACCAAAGCCAGCAACAGCCCGCCGCCGCTCCCACATCCTCCCTTGCCACTTAGATCGCTAGAGCCAAAAAACTTCCGCTAGGTAATGTGTCCAAGATGAAGCACATCACATGCAAAAGCCGGATGGTGGTGATGGTGGGAAAGAAATTTATTTTTGCCTATTCCATACACACACGTACACACAAACACACACATTCCTCAGTCTAACCTCACTTTCTTCGCAGTTCCTTTTTGTGCCTAGGGAAGCAAAAGCGAAGCGAAGGAAGGCTGTGCGAAAGATATCCTTAACACAGCGATTTCCAGACGATTTTCGGTAGACTTTTCATGCCCACAGCTTTTCTTTTTTTTTCTTCCCCCTCCCCTTTTTCCGAAGACTCGTAGACCCTCGTTCGTATATTTTATTCAACAGTGCTATTTCTCCACCGCCGAGCAAGGGCGAGGTAGTGGGAAAAAAGTGGCTACCACGTGGTCCAACCCGTTCGAACCCACGGGTTGGAGATTCTATTCAAAGAAAGCGCACGGTCGAGGGACGGCGGCAAAAACCATGACAACGGTGGTGGTTCTTCCTCAAAGTTTAGTGCGGAACTGGGATCCCGAAAAAAGGGCCAACACATTTTGCCTCGTAGCCTACTACGGCTGTACAGGGTGCGATGGTATGGAGAACCATTTTTTCCTTTGTGCTTCACTCCAGCACGTGTCTAACACCTCGTGGAGCGTCTCGCTTCGTGTGGCGTACGCGCAGTGCTGTATACGCGTGTGTATGTGTGTGTGTGTATGTGGTGTGAGTCCCTTTGGGGAGGACTAAGACATCCCCCTTCATGGTACTCATTCCGCCTCCCTCCCGGGTGGGTGGTAGGAAAGGATTCGTTTTAAATATTTTATACGGCTTTTGGACTCTGCTCGATTTTGGCTCGGTTCAGAGCATACCTCGGTAATTGTATGTGTGTTTGTATGGTAAATTTTGCCTTTTTATCCTTCCCCTCCCTTATCCCTCCCTCTCTCCCCCCTCCCCACCACTGTCTCTGTAATCGTGCTAGCGGTTCGGTCCTTGCTGGTTTCATCTATTTATCATATTAGCCCATTTGAATATGTGCTCCGCCATGTGAAGGGTGACGGTTGGAATTGTTTGGTCCCCTTCGTTCCCCTCCAGCTCCTCCCAGTTTCCCATTTTTTACCCTCATTTACCCAGGATAATCCGAAATTGAGTCCCACCGGTGCGGGACGAAACAATGATTTTGGAGAATCGGAAAGATAAACTGCAATCGCTCGCACCCGCCCCGGGTTGTGGCACCGCCGTACGTCCCGCGGGAAGCTCTCATCATCGAAATGGGACACACTAATAATTGCATGAAGCGCAAGTAAAGCTGTGCTGTGACCTTTTCACTTTTCGGTGCGAGGATTAGGCTACGGCGGTAAACACGAACGATAAATAACGAATGACACTAAGTAAAGGATCTCTCTTAAAATATTCAAGAAAAAACAAAAACAAGGCAATTTTTGTGCTTCCCGAAAAATAGCTTTTGGAATACCGAAATAGCGTGATCAACTAATGGAATGGGAATGGACGCGGAAACGTTTCGGTTGGGAAATGAGCTTAAACTTCAAGCTCGTTCGACGACCGAAAAAGCGGCGGAGAAGTGCAAACAGTATCGTAAAATGAGTTAATTGAATGACGACAAGATTCCTGAGGAAGTGAAAACGGAAACTCGAATCGTCAAACTTCGACTCTTCCCGCCCGCCCCGCGCGGTAAACACAACAGTCGCCGTAACGCAAAACCTCAACGTCTGAGGTGAACGCAGCAAAGGAGTGACTGTGCCCGACCCGCAGTCCGTCCGTCAGTCCGCTCGCCGGAAGCTGTCTTCTCATTACCCACTTCCCGCAAGACTGCGGCGGTCGGAATGACGACTTCAAAACCCATAAAACCACTTCGAGGCGAAAGAGGAATCGCTTTCCCAACCGCATACGACTGGGGCTCATTCATTTTCACAAACGAAAAAGCGAACTGAAACAAACGAATCTCCCCAACCCCCGCCCTGCCACACTCCGTTGTCTCGATTGTTCGCCGCAGGGCTTAAGGAAATGAAAGGGGAAGTAAGGATGGCCTTCCTTTCACTTCCACCAGCCGCCTCCCTCCCCCAAAGATGACACCAGAGGGCGGAGAGACAGTGCCCAGGACTAACGATGCTCCCTGTATCATTTTAAATAGATGAGCATGGAATTCCAATGAGATTTTTCACTCGGCTATATTTCCGTTCGCTTCATCGCGCTTCCCACCCGGGCTTTGGTCCCTCGGCAGCGCATTTTCTATTGCCGGATGTGCCCAGACGACACAATCGCATCCACACACACAGGCAAAGCGGAAGAAGATGTATCACTTACACTCTGTTTGTTTATGAAATTAGAGCTTTTATTTAGCTCACAGTACTCGCACAGCAGCGCTTTCCTGTCCTTGGGTCGGTTGAATGTTGCTGCTTTCCCCGTTGCTTGGGAGTTTTTCCTTGGTTTTCCACCCTTGGCAGCGTCAGAGCTGTTTGTTTATTGTTTGAATTTCCAGGAAAAGAATTGTTTTATAGTAATTTGGAAAGTGAGTTACATTTATCACTAAAAAACTAGTGAATATTTTAAAGGTGCTTATATTACACTTCCCGATGCTTGCTGACAATTTTGTTTCTTTTACTTTATTTCACCTTAAAGTGAAGCTTCTATAAAAAAAAGCCCTTCCTTCATTACAAAGCAACGCAACACGACGTAGTTGCATTGTTTTTACTAACAATTGCATGCCAAATGCGTTGTTTTTCTCTCTCCTCAAAGTCGCTCCATGTCCATGGGCGGCAACTCGTGGAAAACGTCACTCTCCAGTTACATAGAACGACTGCTGATGGTGAGCAGAAAAAGCTACAGTTTTCTGCAGCCCTTTTTGTGTGAGGCGAAGTATAAAGCCAATGGTGAAAATGTGAAATGCTTGAATTTCATTGCCCTGTAACCAATGCCCCCGGGGTGGGAAAGCGGGAAAAGCGCATCTCGTGAGGCGCATGCTGCCGAGACCACATTTCTCTCATCACCATTGTCATGTCTCGTCGTCGCCTGTACTGTCCGGTGCTGTGTGTATTAAATGTTTACCAATGCACACAGCTGCAATACAGTTGCAAAACCGGATTCGGATGGAAAAGGATACACCGGAAGCGGAACGGTTGCACATCATAATGAGACGACAGGGTGGAGCATGTAAAACTGGAAGCGTTTGATGCTTTTCCATCGTTTTTTTTGCCATCCACCAACCGGTTCGCCAACAGGAGCTTAATCATTTCCACATTTCGAGAATTCAATTTGAATTAGGTTTGCTCATCCCGCAGGGTCTTGGTGTACTCTTCTCGCCCTTCTCATTTACTAATTCCGCGAAAACAGAGAAAAAGCAATGACGACAAACGGGTTCGGGTAATGATAGGAACAACGCACAGCAAGGAACGTAAAATGCGCCCATTAGAGCTCGAGCAGAGATGCAAAGCTAATCAAAACGGCATCCTTTTCCTGCAGAATCTTCACAAGACTCAAGCGCTGCACGCTGCACGAACAGCGTCATTCTTTTGATCATGTTACATGCTTCCGAGCCCCGCTGTACTCGTTCGACAGACACATAATTTTCCCCATGAATCACCTCTTTATGTAATTTCACTTTAAACGATAAATAGCTAGTGCATCCAAACTTCTGCATCTTCTCTCGTTTTCTCCCTCTGAGCCGCACAGCTGCTGCACAGTGAACCAAAAAATGATAAGAGTTTCTGGTGGAAACGATTCGAAAAAATGGTTCCAACGATTACACCCTGCAAGGATGAAATTTGTGTGTGTCTACAACCGCAGGCTTATTTAAACGGAGCCTTGCTTTGGACCGGAAACGGTGCAACTGAAAGCACCGAAAACTCACAGACACACACACACACACTCGCATATGCAAGTAATAATTATACAACGACCTCATCCTCATCAACACCAACCAGAGGTCAAGAACAACGCCCAACCCTGGAGAGCACTCTGCTGTGTGGATAAAGTTCTCGCGCAATCCACAATTTTCTGAGCCCCACAAACACCCAACCCCCTTCCACTGCCCCCATAGCCGATTTCGTGTTCTGCAAGGCTAACGATGTTATTTTTGTATTTAATCCTTCGCCTGCAACGAAACAATCGAGCCACTCCAACGGCAACGGCACAACACTTGTAGCAGCAACTTTGTTCGAGCCCGATCATCGGACCTCGGCACTTGCGAAGCGTGTATTAAGTGGGTTGAAAATCTCCCCCCTCTTCACACTCTCCCCCTACATGGGCGGTACGGGTTTTGACTGAACGGAAGGACACCGAGCAACTCTTCCTGCCACCCCATCCCACGCGTGCGCCCGTGGAAAAGCGAGATTGGTGAAAAATATCTGCTTGTTTCAAACATTGCTCCACTTTTCTTCCTTCTTTTTTTCTGCCTTTTTCCTACCCCCCCAACGGGCATGTGTGTATCTTGTATGCATTTTATTTTTATTTCTCCAAATGAAAAGTTTTTGCTGATTCCCTTCCTGTGCCATCGTCGTGCACACACTCACGGGCTCTTGTTGTTTACTCGCAGCGGGAAAGGGCGAACAGAGGAAGGAAGTAGATCCGGAGCATCGGATGTGTGTGTGTGTGTGTGTGTGTGTGTGAGTGTGTGTGCCGAAGCCTTGGCCAACCACTTGAGAGGGCTTCGGCGAAAAAGGTGAAAAGAAGTGGTAGAAAACGGCAGCCCGATAAAAGTCCTAACGCAGCACTGAGGCTGCAGATGGAACGAAGCGAACCACAGGCTCTCTCAAGAACCTTAATTGAAGGAAAGGCGGAAGAAAGTGCCCGGAAAGGGAAGGCTGGCAGGAACAGGCGCGGGTGCTCAGCTGGTGCAGGGGTCGAAGGTCAGTACGTGCCCGAAGGCAGCGGAAGTGGGCATCGATGTGGTCACGGTGCTTGCAGCAACCGGGAAGCATTAATAATAAAAACCAACATTCGGCTAATAGAACATGAGCTACACATGAAATTCATCCGTCCGTTCGTCGTGGCACGGTCGGTAGAGCATCAACCACCACCACCAGCATAACCTCAAACGAGGGGTCGAAAATGGGGCGCCGGGCTATTGAATATATTGAAAAGTGGGTGCTTGCAATGTTAGTGAAACTTTTTCCAAATTAAATATGAATAAAGTTCCGCCCCAGCAAGCCGCATCGCCGGGTGTGTCGGAGGACGCACACACTGCAGCGTGGTTGCAAAGATAAGAACGGATGGGTTGTTGTAGATCACGTGTTCCGTTGGCTGTGCGGGCTGGACCGGATGGGACATGATAACACTCCATCAGCGCGTGTGGTTTTGCTATGTGAGAAGAACGCTCAATTGAATTTGGCAAACACGTGCTAGAATACATAATGACCGGCTCCGTTCCAGAGAATCTACACAACAATTCTTAAGGAAAAATAATTCCAAGTTCAAGGACACTACTAAATTAATCAAAACTACTCAACAACTTTTCCAAGCGAAAAAGAGAGAGTAATTGAGTATAAATAAGCATAACTGACAACTTAATAACATTAATCAAAGCAAGCACAGCCGTCATCACCACCCTAAATCGCCTCCTCTTTCTTTCTCACGCACAGTGGTCACAGTTTGTTCGGGAGTACACGCGCTCGTACACGACAGAAATCAACTTCCTGCCCGCAGTGGAACGTACTAGAACGGACGGAATTTCAAACTTTTCGATTGATTCGTTTCATTTCGCAAATTGACTAGCTTCCTCGCAGCATTTTTCCCCATCCTCACCGGCACGGAGGCTCCAGGGAACACGGTTGATTGGCGATAAGCGAGTGAGATTGAATGAGTACTAACTCGGCGAGCAATAGCAAGGTGAAGTATTTATTTTTTACCACCATACATCCTGCCTGACGGCGTTGACGTGGACGACGAGAACGACGACGGGAACGAGGACGAAAACGTTCCGCACCAGATTGGGCGCTTTGGTGGTCATGAGCCTCCCTCCAGCATCGCTCGCTACAGAATCATTTGCAGGGCGGTGTCGGTGATCCACTGTCTAGGACGCCATACCAAGGTGAAGTGAGCAGACGGCGAACGCCACAGAATCCAATAACGGAAAGCAGGCTAAATGAACCATTTCCTCGACGGAGACGGGCATCACGCCAAGGCCTGTTTGTTTTCGACACTCAACCGCGCCGTCCATCTAACCTCCCGTCCATCCAGCCTCCCAAACGCTTCGGGATAAAAAGCGTTTTCAATCAATCGTTTTATTGCACCCGGTCGTGGTCTCGCCGTTTCTATTCGTCTTCTGCCGTCGTCGAAGCGTTTCCCCATGAATTGAGAGGCTGGACGGAAGAAAACAAAGCTCTGGACAGTGATACCGTGATTGGATTTCGTTCGTCGTCCGTCACGGGAAAGGAAAGAGCACGCGGAACCACGCGCCTATAAAATATACAAAAATAACAACCGACAATGGCAGGGCATCGTTGGATGACTTCATTGATCCAATTGATTCGGCAGTGGCAACGACTACGGCTTTCATGTTTCAGCGCCCTTCACACCTGCACTAAAAGCATATTACGGGGGCAGGAGAGTGTGTCACCGAAACTCCGAATGCTTTCAATGCAGTAGTAGTGCGATTGATTATTCACCAACGACGCAAAACCTCAGTGCTCCGGAATCGAAATCCACTCCAGCATGCCCTTGGACGTCTCCGTAGCAGAGTACGAAGTTCGTACGATTTCCAAGGAAGTGCTAAGCCAGCCACACGTCTTGAAGGACGACGACCAACAGTGCCTACCGACCATGAAAAATTCATCCCTCGCCAAAGCCCTGGTCACTAGGCCTGGCTCAGCCTAGCGGCAGCACCTACCGGCCTACCGCTGCAGTGTTTTATTGCACCTTCAGCGCGCACGACACATCTTCCGCATCTTCGGGCATTCCCGTGCCTGGCCATATTTAATATTCTGTCAGCAGGACCGCAAGCGATACTGGGAACAATCCTGCGAAATCCGATTCTAGCCATGGCTTAGAGGGAAACTTTCTACATAAGCTTTCGTGCCACTCCGGACAGCTCTATCTTTCCCCTTTTGGCCGTAAGGCTTCTCTCATTTGGTGTTTATAGACAAACGAAACGGCCGGAAGGCAGTTCAAACCTTCCGCTCTTCCACGTCGTCGTTGTCGACGTCGTCTTCCTTGGGTCAATAATTCATCGCCCACAATTTACCGTAAATAATAGAAGCAATTAGCTAAGTTTCTCCTATTGGCTAGATTAGCGGGTGGATGAATAATGGAGGCCAAATTACAAAAGTCATCCCTCAGTATCGAGAGGCAGGGAACGGTGGTCTAGGCAGAGGAAAACTTTTACCAACGAGAGAAAAAGAGTTGTAACAAGGTGTATCTTTCGATGGCTAATCACACATGGCATGATTTAATGAGATTTCGTGCGTGGCGTGCACTGTGCCACAAAAAGGGTCGGGAATTGCCCGAGGCTTGCGAAAACGTAAACGCTACAAGTACACAAGCTCATTATCGAGCGATAAGCTCCCGTCTGTTCTGTTCGCTGGCTGGTTGATAAAAACAAATCCCTCTCTCTCCTGTTCTCTCCAGCAAAGCGAAACACAAAAAGAAAGGTTCGATATAAACACTTGACACTGGATAAAGGGACAATGAAAGGACGGAAGCAAAAGTGTTTTTCGTTCCCTCCCAACAGGTTGGTGGCGCACAGCATCATCTCCCAGACGCCTTCACCCTGTCCCGTGCGCTTATCGCATTGTTTCATTAGTTATGTAAATGGGAGGGAAAGATAAGCAACGCTATCCCCCTTAAGTGTCCTCCCGGGCGTGAGAACCAGTCGTCTGCGCGCAAAACGAAACCTAGAGTCGCAAGCGTAACCAGAGCGCTCTCAAGAACTGTCCAGTGCTGGCGTTCTGGCGTTGGAGTTCAAAAGAAATCTGACGCTCATCAGCGTGGAAGTGGATGGAAACGGGCGACGGGCGAAAAGCTCCCATCTTCCATAATCCGTTTAAAATCGGGCGCCAACACCAGAATGGCCATCAGGCGCTACCGGAAGTGTAAAACGTTGAAGCTTACGAGTCGTCCGGAGCTGGGCGTGTGAGGGAATTGTGGAGTCTGGTGGAGCTCGCTTAAAGACATCCCGGTGCAGATTGAAACTACAAACAGCTTTGCACTAAGCCTGTAAAAGAGCTGACCAACAATTGGACACCGGAACCTCTTGGAATGTACCAGTTCGTTGCGGTGTCTATGGAATTTTTTGTTTCCTCAAATTACAATTACTTGCTAAACTTCCCTTCAGTACTGGGCCTCCTCCCTGCCCGGAGCAGTCCGGTTTTAAGTTAATCAGCCAGACACAAAAAGACGCCTGGACACCGTGGACGTACATAATCAGAAACATTTGTACCACTTGCCCACACTTGCATCCGCATTGTTAGAAAACGCTTGGCAACACTGCCCTCCACGCGATGTACTGACTGGCCTGGTTCTGGGCAGAATTTTAGCTATTAATATTCAAATTAAGCATTCTCCCACGGTCGATTGTGTTACTTGACTTTTTGCCTTCTTCCTTTCTTTACGCGCGACTTCGCTCTTCCACCGGTGCGCGGAACTTAAGAGAGCGGAAAAGATGGAATAATAATCATAAATTTGGAGCTTTTTCCCCCACCATGACAGCCGCCGGGCCGGGACCGGAAATGGTATGGGGTATGTGTCCGGGCGAGCTGCGGGGAGCACCAGCTGAGCTGCACCCGGAAAATATTTAAATGAAATGGCGTGTCAAAATCCGGATAAGAACCGTGCTCGGTTCGCATTCTGTGCGTCCGCGACTGGCCGCCAAGGACAGGACGTGCCCTCCGCACAGGTGGGCTGGCTGTTCGTCCTGCGTCAGCGTTGTTGACCGAGGCGGAATGGAATCGTGACCCGCAATCCGGTCGGCGAGTATTTAAAGTGCCTTGTTTTCATGCCGACGTTACGGCGCACCCCGTTCTCTATTGCCATCGTCTCTAGAAGAATGTAGATCCTGAACTGAACGTTCGCTTTTTTCACTTGGGTTTGTGTTTGGCCAAACTAACCTTACCCCCCGCGGCTAATGGCCATACCAATCTGCACGGGGTCTCTACTCACGATTGCGTACCTCCGTTTCACTACGCAAACAACAGAAATAGAACGACTTTTTATCGCCGCACAGCTACGACGGAACAGAGTGAACGGTCTTGCAGTTTTCAAACTACATGCTTGTCCCTTACTTCTTGCTGTGGACTTTTTCTGGGCGTCCTATCAAAGTCCAGTGGTACGCGGAAAGGCACTTTCTCTTTTCATTTCACATCCCCTCGGATCGTAAAAAAAGGAATTTATGGTTGGTGAATGTTGCTACAGCTACATTACTATTACTACAACCCTACCCCGGTTCCATCTTCCGACCTGGGGATGAGCCTCTCTTCTTCTTTTCTTGTGCACTTCTCGGTAAATCCTGCTAGCTCGGGAAGGGGAGGAAAAAGTTTCGCGAATTTCCTTCTCTGTCGCCCACAATAGTCCATACTCCAGCGCACAAGTTGCATCGGTCCGCGGAGGCCTTTTTACGGAGGATAGAGTTGTAGTACTTGCCAGCCGTCCGAACGGAGCGACAGCAGCACTAACCTTTCGCTTAGAGGCTACCAAAGGGAAATGTAATTTGATTGTCTACCAGAAACGTGGCAAGGAAACTATGTGGACACCGGGAAAGTGAAGTGAAAAGTTTTGCTTGCTTACACCACTTCACGTTCCAGCGTGAGATAGGGAAAAAGAAAGAGTGTATCAACCTGCGTGTACACTCTTTTATACGTTTTCTTCACTTAACGGGAAGAGAGTAAAATCACGCATGAAATGTGCAGGGAATGGCATATCTCTGGACAGTTGTAGCTCGTCCACTACACATCCTACCTGGTTTGAGGCTAACAAACTTGATTTGCAACTTCACGCTCTAACTTCTTCTGATTACGCTCTGCACTCACATGGTACAAGTATCTTCTATCGGCAAAACTCTCGAACAGATTTGGAAGACTATGGCAACATCTTTACCTTCTGTTTGAAATTGATTGTTAGTTTGCGTAACTTGTAATGGAACATGCGCTGTCGAATTAGACCTTTAAACTTCACAAAAATCTAATCTCGCATGCAATTGGTTTTTCGCAACAAGCACGAATTACATCAAATTTTATTTAAACAAGTGAAATTGAGCCGCTTAACGGGTTGTATAACGCTATAACGTTACAGCCATTTCAAGGTTCAAGAACAAAAATTCCAAAATCGCCTACGTTAGCGCTATGCGTGTGCTTTCCAACGGACTTTTTGAAAAGTTTCAGAAAGGTTCTAAAGTTTGGCGCAGATTTTGAAATTTAGCTATTTTTACAACAAAATAACCGTTGTTTGTGAAATTTTCCAGACTTGTGTTGAGAATTGATTTACACGAAATGTCTTGAATTTTTGCGAGGGTGTAGAATAAGTAGAATTTGCGTCCAAATTGTGCAACTATCCGTAATTTTAAAAGTAAAATAAACGGCATGTCCACTGCCGCCACATTGTGACACACGCTGTCAAACCGAACTGTCACTTCCCGCTCGCACGCACACACCTACACATCAGTGTGTTTTTTATCTGGGCGGGTGTAAAAGTAAGGAAAATAAGCCCGATAAACACCCATCTTCTGAATCATCAATTTTTGTGTTTTCCCACCTGCTGCGGCGCTTTCCACAGGAAAAACTTCCAAAGACCGAGCAAGAACAATGGCCGCAACTCTAAAACCCTACCTGACCGCAGTTCGTCACACGCTCACGGCGGCAATGTGTCTGAGCAACTTCTCGTCCCAGGTCGTCGAACGGCACAACAAACCTGAGGTGGAGGTCCGAAGCAGCAAGGAACTGCTGCTAACTCCGGTGGTGATATCGCGCAACGAAAAGGAGCGCGTGCTGATCGAAACGAGCGTCAATTCGGTGCGCATCAGCATCGCCGTCAAGCAGGCGGACGAGATTGAGAAGATCCTCTGCCACAAGTTCACCCGGTTCATGATGATGCGGGCGGAAAACTTTATCATCCTGCGGCGAAAACCGATCGACGGGTACGACATCAGCTTTCTCATCACCAACTTCCACACCGAGCAGATGTACAAGCACAAGCTGGTGGACTTTGTGATTCACTTCATGGAGGAGATCGACAAGGAGATCAGCGAGATGAAGCTGGCCGTCAATGCCCGAGCGCGCATCTGTTCGGAGGAGTTCCTGAAGCGGTTCTAAGAGCGCTGGTAGCGGCACCCATTCCTGCTCTCCTTCGTGCATGCCCTCTATTCTTGTTTCATTCTACCTTTTCTTGCAACGTTGTTCTACCGTTCCATTAAGACAAGGTAACACCAGATTTTGGATCATTTGCCGAAACAAAGCAATTCTGATGTACAATCAATTTATTCTCATTGTAGCATTTGCAGTTTCCGCTGCCGACTAGCCAAACGTATTTAGGAAACGAAGCGGAAACGAAACGTAGTTTAAGCGAAAACCTGTATTAGTCCATTCGGATCTAGCGGTATTACACGAAAGCTCTTCGCGCTTTGGTCGAAGGCCTTTAGCAACGATGGAGACAAACGCGCGTAAGTCATTGGGTTCATGATTTTATCTACCACAGAAATTTATATGATCAGTTGTGAAGAGACGGAAATATAAGGTTTACAATACACACGAACAAAGTGAGGCGCTTTTGGCCAGTACACCTCGTTCACCTGAAAGGGAGATCGCCTATGTCTCTATTTACGGTTCTTCTTTAGATTGAAGCCTTCGCCCTGGAACTCCTGAAACTTGCTGTCTTCCACTTTTGACTCGACTTGGTCCGTTTTCCGCACACTGCGATCGAATCGTAGTAAACCGTAGGGATGATCGTAGTCAGGGATACCGCGCACGTAAGCTTGCCGTTGCGCGGATGGAGCTTCATTCGCACCGTTATCTTTCTTCTTTTTCCCGTCCAACCTAGTGCCCTCGCCCTTGAACGCTACGAAGCCTATCGGTTCCGGCATCAGCTCTGTGGGATCGATCGTCATTGGTTCTTCCTCCTTTTCCTTTCGCTCTGGTTCCGTGTAGCCCACCGGTGGAGCAAACTCCACGTTCATATCACATTCGATAATCGTGACGGCTGGACCGGGTTTCGTTTCCAGCACCGACAGCTCATACGTCGTGTTGTTGTACTTTATCGCAATCAGATCACCGGTCGTGAGGCAGGCAAAATTTCGTAAACAATTCTCCAGCACCGCTTTCGGGTTCGTGATGTCCAGAAACTCGACGCTCTGCGGCTGAAACTTGGAATACGTGGCCACCGGAATGGAGACGCTTTCGATCTCCACTATGTCGCCCTGATCCAGTGCCAGATTGTGCATCATCCAGTAGGGCATGTAGATTTTGCCCTCGTCCGCCACAAACTCCAGCACACCCGCGTGCGTACTGCGATTGATGGAACCGTTCGTGATCTTGAACAGCATCGGGTACACCACGTTCAACCGCGTCAGTTGATCGAGCGCCGACGGCGGCATAATGATTTTGCCTCCATTCTCCACATCCTGTCGCTCGTTGCCTGGCAACATGGACACTGAGTAGCATTTGTACGTCGTGTTGAACGGGCGCGAATGGTCCGGGAACATCATATTGAAGCCGTTGAACTGAAACTGCAGAAGGCGCCCATTAGCACACACACATTTTACGGTGAAGGAGAACTTTCTCTTTGCTCTTACCATGTTGTTATGATTGATACTTTTCTAATTAGATCTAAGTCGTACGATTTTTCCCAAGAGTGACGAAATTGCAGAGACTTTGTTCCGTTTTTCGCACTACAATAACGATGTTTATTTGTGTTGTTTACACTGTGTGGTGAGGAAACGTCATCTCGTCAGCGATTCGGGTAGGTTAACGTCAAACACGGCTGATGCTTGCGTCACGTTTTGTACGTACTCAGCCAGATTTTCAAAATTGCCGTCGGGTTTGCCAAATACGTATGTATAGCCGAATTCTGCATAATTCCGTGTTTATAAAGCACTTTAGTCTTTAAAACTTTATTCTGTTGGAGATTTATGCAACAATTCTTCCTGTTTAGTGCATCGATAGAAGCGGAATATTACCTTTAGTGCTTAGCGGTAATAACTTCGCCTAAATACTAAAGTTTCCACATATATGAGTGTTCTATATGTTCATATATGATATGAAAGACTAAAGTTTTCTCATATATGAGTGTTCTTCCTTACTATTACCAAGCATTTTGAAAAGAAGCAACACAATAAAACATATCGTGTATCACGAAACACATCTTGGTGTAGCGGCCTCCAAAGTCATGGCATGCTTTTTGCCTTTCTGGTCTTATTATTCCGCGTAGTTGGATGGTCAGTCGTCACTACGGGGTAACGGTTAGGATAGAATTTCCTCCCGTGTCCTGTCGTGTGAATAGCGTAGTCGCCTTCACTTTAATCCTTTAAATGAAAAAACTGTTTTGAAATCTTAACAGCAGCATCGCACTCAGCTATTTCGGTATGCAGGATTGATCTGATGGAGAATAAATCCACTTCCAGTTTTGCAGGAACCACTAATTACAATTAATCAAACAATATTTCTCATTCTCAAAAACACATCCGTCCAGTAACTACTCGTTCCGATTTTTGCTTTAAAACAAATAAAAAACCACAATGATTCATTTTAAAAATTGTTAAATTATTCTTCACATTTAGCTGTAATAAGAGTATATACAAAATATTATTCATTGTCCTGCTGCACCACAACTGTTGTTTCACCTCAATGTCACCCCAAACCCACGGGCAGCTTTCAACGTTGGTAGAAAATTTTATTCTATACTACTTTTCCATTCCATTCTTCCGATTTGCTACAGTGGGCAGTTTGATTCCAATCTTTCTACTTAGTTTACATAGTATGCGCCACGTTAGTAACTCTCTCTCTCTCTCTCGATCTCCCTTTTACTTTTTATCTACCACATAATAAAGCAGCTCAGTGTATATCACTTGCTTTCGAACGAAAAGGCCACCGTTTTTTTATTTTTCCATATATTCCAGTGTGCAACTGTATTAGTGTTTGTTTTTCCTACGCTTGCACAGGTTTGTTTGCGTTTTCCAATTCCTATCACATTTGCGCAGCTGACAATTTTGCAACTGAAAACCAAACCCAGAACAACACGCCAGCACACTGAAACCGTGCACTAGAATCTCTTGGGCCCTTCGCTTTCTTCACGATATGCTTACGTTAACGATAAGATTTGGTTAGTGACACATAAAGGTGTTAATCGGGGAGGGTAAACTAAGTATACCGCATTGTCTACCTCAATTGGGAATAAAATTAAAATTAAACTCTAGAACCTGTCGCCCCATTGGCTTCTCTGCTAACGAACGACTCAATTCGCGTCCATCGCATCAACCACGTGGTAGCAACATTCCAAACAGTGAACAAATCCGCGGCAAAAGACATGTGCTCCACCGATCTGTTTGATCGTCAAAGACGGGAGGTGGAAGTGGCGAGGCAGTTATCGAAAGCACCATACACTTGCCAAACTCCATGGCGCAGTAGCCCTTATTCTCCGGTTTGGTTTTTGCAGGTGGTTTCTCATCGAGGTACGATCGAGGATATGCGTCCAAAGCTACTTCGTGCTTTACCATCATAAGTTAAATGCATCAGTGAACCTTAACATTCGCTTGGATGCTTGCCCGATCTACGGAGCCCTGTGAGCTGAGCGCACACCGTGCCTTCATCGGTGGTAGAACAGATCGAGCAGACGGCTCTTGCGGCTACCGGCCGTCGAGGCGCCGGACGATTGCTGCGACTGCTGCTGATGTGTCTGCGGCTTTGTACTGGACTCGATCAGCTTGTTCTTCATCTGCTCCTCGATCAGCTCGTGCATGTCGATCTGCCACTGTTCCAGCTGCTGCAGCAGTTCCACCTTCTGCTGGATCGCCTCCAGCAGCTGGCTATTGGCTTGCATCAGCTCCACCCGGTTCTTGGCCAGCTCGACCTCCGCCTTTGTACGTCGCTCGATGGCAGCGTCACGATCCTTGCGCGCCTGCACGACCGTCTCGTCCTGAGCGAGACTCGAATGGGACGCATCTTCCCGGGCCTGGTTACGCTCCTCAATAGTGCTCTGCAGCTCCACTTCTCGCACCGACAACTAGAGAGAAAGAGAGAGAGAGAGGGAGACAGGACACGTTAGCGTTAAATCAACACGAGCACTTTGGGACATCCTTCCATACCTTGCTCTCCAGCTGCATAATGACGTCGTTCTTCTTCTTCAGCTCCTCCTCCTGCTCGATCAGCATCGAGCGCGTCTGCTCGAACATCGTCTTGAACTGCATCGCGTCCAGGTTCATGATGGTGTGCACGAGCTCGTCGGCAACGGCGGACAGCATGCCGCGGCTAAACTTGTCGTTTACGGTCATGCTGGCACTGGTCGCTTCCGTCACCGAGTTGGGCGCCGCCATCGACACGGACGCCATCGTGTTGTCCAGCGACGAGAAGGACATGTCCGAGTGAAGACCTAAAAGCACGCAGACACACGTTAATCAGGGTCATCCGTAAGGCATCATGCCTCCGCTGAATCATCGTCTTACCTGAATCGTCATCGTGATGAGTGCTGCGCAGTGTTTGGCATAGTGTCTTTAGCTGTTTGTACACCGACTGAGCCTCCTTCAGGACGAGATGACTCGCCTCATCCTTCGAACCCGTGACCTCCTCCTCCCCGTTCATCTCCTGCAGCAGCGAGGAATGGTGCTGCAGCTCCCCGTGCAGCGACCGCTGCGAGTCGAACGACTCCAACCGCTCGCTGAGCGTCCCATTTTCACGCTCCAACCGGTCGAGCGTCTGCACTGTCATCTGGTACTTGGTGTCCTGCTCCTTGGTGCTGCGCTCCAGGATGTGTATCCGCTCTGACGCTTCGTTCAGCGCGATCGACAGGTTCTCGCGCTCGTTCACCGTCATGTGCAGCCGGTTTTCCAGCTCATTCTTCTTCTCCAGGATCAGCCGCAGCTCGTTCTTGAGGCTCTCCAAGCTGTTGACGTGGTCCTGTATGCTGAGCGTTCGGCGATTGCACTGCTCCTTGATCTCCTGCAGCTGCGCGGTCAGCTGCTGCTCGGTGGCGTTCGACTTTTGCAGCTCGTTCGAAAGCCTCGTGTTCTGCGCGGTCAGCTCCTCGATCAGCATGTTCTTCTCGCGCTCCATCTGGCGCATGATCTGCTCCTGCGCTTCCAGCTTCTGCCGGAACTGCTTGATGTCGCCCTGCAGCTCCAGTATGATTGCCTCATTTTCGCTCGAGCTTATTTCCAACTGTCGCTTGAGGATATATTTTTCCTGCTCCAAGTTCTGCCAGAAAGGAAAAAAAAAACGGAGAAACATCGAGGAAATCGATGCAGAGGGTGTGAGAGGAAGAAATTATTCATGAGGTCACTAAAGTCAGTCCACGAAGGTTAAGAGGTGAGGTGAGTGTGCCCTCGTCGTCTGCAAAAGTGGATCACCTGCAGGAGAAGGTCGCAACGAAGGTAACGGCATCGACCACTAATTTATCGTCTTTGTCGGTACGGAAAATCTCCTAAATCTCTCCACCTAACAGTGCAGCAGTCTGTAGTTACGGAAAAACGACACCTACGGGCCCCGTAGGTTCGCCCTCCAACCAATCACACGTCGTTATTAGCCAACCTCCGGCCAGTCACCGAGGGCGACTAATTATGGCCGGAATGCGCGTTAGAATCATGGTGGCGAAGGGGGGAAGGCGGAAAGGGGGGAAGAGAACTTCCAACTTGCCACGGCGGAACTTGGCACTTGGAGATTGCCGTTCATCAGCCCGCACGAAAAGAACCATAAATTGTTTCTAACTAGACACAACCTCACGGACGCTCGAGGTCACTTCGTACCTTTGGAAAGGCAAACAATGACGCTGGTTCGGCAAGAAAAAAGACACCCCACCTCCCCCTTCGAGGGTGGCAATTAGAACGACATAAATTCTTGGCACTGGCGATTTATGGTTGGAAAAAATAAATCATATCATCTGACTGTCTGGTTTCCGGATACAATCCGGCCCCGCACCGTCCACCAATAACGGGTTTTATGTACCGAAAATTCCAACTGTTTACATTGTTTCCACCCGCAAAGCCCACCCCAAAAAGAGGGCAAACCCCTTTAACGTGTGTTTTGCAAACACACACACACACACACAAAACACCCACCGCGAGCGAGTCTAATTTGTCTAATTCTTCACCCACAAACCCAGAAACTCTGGGCACCACGCAAATTGGCCGGCTCGCAGCCGCAAACGAAGA
>KB672159.1:5985-26718 GCA_000349105.1 Anopheles epiroticus | reverse complement strand
ACACTGGATGTAGGAGAATATTACTCCATCAATCAAAATAAGAAGAAGAAGAAGACCTAAGGCATAACTTTGTCTATCCGTGTAAGATTTTTGTGAAACCGATTGTTAACATTACATCAGAACGCTCTTATTAAAAGCTACCCATTACAGTTAAACCTCACTAGATGGGTTTTGAATGCGCCCCGACTAGTGAATTCAAACACGATAGTTAGGTTGTTTATTAATAACAATCCAAGTAGCCATGCGTTATTACGCAAATTGCATTTTGATGTTCGCTTTTCTACCTAAAAATATTTTTTTGGAAAGTTTTTGAATGATTGCAGATTTTACTAACAATCAGCAGACTGAATTTCCATAAAACAATGTTTATTTTGGAAAAATAATGTATCAATTGTAACATAATGCATCATGCACTTTCATGATGCAGTTGCATTTTACAACCTCGTTGGCTGGCATACGAACCAACTATTTAGGTACCAACCATCGAGTAACCCAACTAAAAAGGACCCAACTAGTGAGGTTCTACTGTATAAGCTACCAATTTTACTGCAAAAGTAAAAAGAAAAATTTTATCATGTTTATCTGGCCAGGCATATCAACTTGCACGTTATATACATGACGCTTTTCTTTAAAGAAATACGAATTCGTACTTAACGCTAACTGCAAACTAAAATATAACTGCTCTAACTTAAAGTTTTCCACACATATCTCAAATGACCATAATGCAGTCACCAATTACATATTCTAAAAACGATATCAAGCCGGTTTCAAAGATCAAATTAGCTATAGGCTATACATGAACCAAGAAACGAATTTGAAAAGCAAACTCTATCCAGTTGGCGCATGAAAATAAACAGCCAACTTCAAACATTAAAACATGTCAACCGAGATGATGAAAAAACGGAATAGGCCAAGGTCTGTTGATATATCAGGTCCCGTAAAAAGCCCTTTTTGACAGGTAAAAAGAAGTAGAAGAAAGGAGTCCGTTTGGCAGCATGGTAGACACTGCGCTTATTGCAAGCTTTAAGTTTTTCTAAGTTTAGCTAATCTTTGACTTAAAATTGTTTTTAATAAAAAAATAAAAATGTTTAAAACGGTTTACAAATCTAACGAACAACAACACAAATGTGCAAACTCAAAAATTCTAACGCGTTTGACAGCATGCAGTCCAAAACGGGAGACCAAAATGGTGAGCTGCCAAAGGCTTATTACGAGACCTGATTCCTAAAGAGACCTTGGAATAGGCATGAATTGTAACCCTGCAATTTTTGGTTCTGGCTGCGGGCGTTAAAAAACATGCCCAAATAAATGACGTCAAATGTCATAATTTCGCTCAACGGGTAGTTTCAGCTCCGACTCCGCTGATGTGACACCGCTTTTCAATTTCTTTTTCGGGCGCGGAGCTGTGTGGTCGAAAAGTTGTGCATATTTTCCCCAGATGCCAGCGTAAAATCCCTTTTGGTGGAAAAGTGTGAATAAAGTTCACGACCTTGTTGGTGTTTCACTAGTTTGCAACAGTACTGGGTAAGACCAACCAACATTTCAAACCACACGAACCGGGGGCCGCAAGTTCACGTTTTTTTCTCTTGTTGGTTGTGTGGATAAAACACTGCAGTATTCGTTTAATGGTGTGAGCGGTGCGTGAGCGCAAAAAAAGCAGTGAAAAGGAGTGCGGTAGGATGATATTTAGAAATACATAATTCTCCGCCGAACACGATGATGGTTAATTCTTGAGCGGGAGGGAAGCCACATGAAAGATTAGCGTGGTGTGGTAAGGATTCCGCAGAGTTTGGCAGTGAAATCAGAGCACCGGGTAGACGTGTGACCGCAACAGAGCGAGACCGAATGTGTGGCGCGCGTAGTAATGTGATGTGTTATCAGTTTGTTCGGATGATTTTTCGGTGAATCATGCTCTGGATCGGATGATCGTTAAAGTGTTCGCAGAAAGAAAAAAATGTCACACGCGTGATGAAAGGTTAATGAAAAAGTGTTGTTTCTACTATAAATTTAGATGACATTAACCGCTATAACCACGGTGATACTGTTTCTAAAAGGCAGGCTAATCGTAGGAAGCCGTACATGTACGTACGGTGTTGGAAGGACTACTCGGCGCGGAACGTACGAAACGTTCGAATGCTTTGCGTGCTTATCTGCATGAGTCGCGATTGGTGGAAATGAGTCACATTTGCACGAGTGCCCTATGAATACACCTGTCTCTCTACTTCCAGTCGGTGCCCAAAATGAATATTACAACACTCCGTCTAGAAAGCTCCACGGGCAAGCCTTCGAACGGGCTGACCTCAAAGATAAACCAAGGGTAGAGATTGGAAGTTTTATACTGTGAGCTACGTGTGCCAGTGGTTACTTCAATCCATTGGTTTGCCGATTAGAATTAAAACATGCGTACCAGTATATTCTACTCATCAGATCAAATTTGCATTTCATACATTGTGAAATACTGTACAGAATATATTTCATGTCGCGAAGCCTACGGGAAAGTAAATTCCAGTTAAAGACATTTCAAATTCTGTTCAAATGAAAAAAAAACTGCCGACATGATGAAAAACATTATTTTTGTTTTTATGAAACTTTAAATAGCTACCATTCCTCATGCGGCTGTTTAAACTTTCTCCTCTTCTATGTGGAAATTACGTTTACCATGGCCGGCGCGGATTTAGCAGATCGTGCTACGAATGCTAACTAGCCCAGGCAAAAGGGAGTTACGTTAAAAGAAGGTACACGATGAGGTTGAAACCTGTTGGTTTTCTAATATTTTTTATTAACCATTAACATTTGTTGTTCGTAGAGTTAAAAAAAAACCTCTACTACATAGGTTAAACGATTTTTTATTTTTTTGAGTATCTAATTGAAGGTGAAGTTGAAACATGAATATTGTGGTTTTTGTGTGAATAAAGAGCTCACTTTCCAATATTAGCAATTATTTAATTAATCACGTTATTCTCAAAAGACGGTTAAAGGTAATTCGTTTGAAAATTATAGAATACGCAATTTTGTTTTCCATGCTTTTATTCGATCTTTTGCAATCATTTGATACCAGCAAAACTCATTTAAACAGCTTAACAAAACAAGACAGTTAGTGTAAAAGTTTTTCAAATATTAACTCTACCATGGCTTGACACCGCAATGGGGAATAGATACTGTTGTAATCTGTGGTAGTTGTAAATACTTTATGACTACCAATTACCACCTGTCGGTCAAAACATTTTGTTACAATTTGAACGGTACTGGTATCGATCTGCCGAAGGTATAACAGTTTAGCACGTGCCTCTTTACGAAGGGTTTGTAAAAGTATGTAAAAGTAGCAACATTTTATTCTACTATTAACAAGAGCTAACACCAGCAACGTTAATTAAATGTACAGGATGCAAATTTCAAATATGTTTTGCTGATATTTTATCGACCATTTAAGCGGCTTAGTCTAAAACACAATCAAATAGCACTGCCACGAGGAACCGCTGTTATCTACCTTAACTCTTTTCTTTAGCTGTTTCTTCATTTCCTTCTTTCTTAGACCCAAATGAGGCAAATTATTCAACAAACCTGGTTGAATAGAAAATGTGCCGCTAGTGCCAAAGCAGAACATTCGAACATCATGTCATTCTTTTGTGGTCTTTTCGAACCACTTCCTGTGTGTATTCACATGTTTGCGGTGTTATCGAGATTCCCGGTCAATGTTTGTCACACTCACGCGATGTAGTAAGGTAGAGAAAAAAATACATTAGGGGTTTGATTATAGTTCATGTTTTAGTCTTACTCTTTTCCACTCAGGAGTCACTGGTAAAATTTTAAAGCGCTTTTATTTACATACATTAGTTTCTTAAGCAAAGTTCTCTATTTCGGTTATTTTGCTACACTCGCTGTGACGTTAGTTAACAACCCTGTTGCCATAAATGTAGTTTTTTTACTCTTTTTATTCTCGATATCTTATCATGCTCTCTTGCCATGTTGATAAATTTTAACGATGCACAGCATGGGGCGTTACAGAGTGTGATTCAATCTATCAATTGTTGCATGTCGTACAAGCAGGAGGAAACTTCTTTGGCTATATTACGTCACCTAAGGGTCGGATTATGACTAAGAATCTTTATCAAAATTAATCAGTAATATAGATTATACACTCGTATTATAACGTTTTAGCCTTCCGCTATAAAGTCGAAAAAATATAAACGTTTTCCATCACATCTACCGTTTGCTGTACAAATACCATGCTCTTCTTCGTTTCAAGAGCATCCATTACCTACGATAGTATCGTTCACTGTGCAAAGTAAATTTGCGTTTCTTGTTAGTACACATAGTTTCGTCATCGTTGCGCCTAACTGACGCTAATTGACATAGTCAGATGTTGATCTTGAGGAATGCTCTGCAGTTTCGTTTTCTTTCAGTAGCGGTAGTTGAACATCTCCTCTTATCTTTTAATCCTTTCATTTTTTCCTCCATTTCATTTTTTTTTACATTTTAGTCATCAGCCGTCCCTGCAAACCTTCTTGAAAAGCCAACCCTTTGTAGGGTGTAAGTTGAACGGATCTCACAATAAACGGCAGGTCAAGTATCGAGGATTGTCATTACGCACAAAATGGTTACGGCACCGTACATAATCAATGAAATTTACGACATTCTTCAGAAGGTAATAAAGTTAAATTAATTCTACCATCATGTATCATATCGCTGATTGGTTTCCTATTGCTCGCCCAATTTCAGTCCTCTCCGTTCGAATTGACATTGGAGGCCTTGCTGGCACTGGGCGTGATATGGATTGTGTTGTACAAACGCACGACGAAGAAGATGCCCGTGTCCGAGGAGGAAATTCTTGCCCGATGGAAGCCGGAACCACTGGTTGCAGAAGTGTCACCGGATCATCCGGCGCTGAAAACCAAGGTGGTGAAGGGACCGGTCGGTAAAATGGTAAATGTAAATGGCAAAGAATGCATCAACATGGCCACACACAATTATCTTGGGCTGGCCGAGGACGAAGACATCCGACAAGCGGCGATAAAGAGCTTAAGAAAGTATGGTGTCGGTTCGTGCGGGCCTCGTGGGTTCTACGGCACAGTGGACGTGCATTTGGAGCTCGAAGAACGGCTGGCGAAATTTATGAACGTTGAGGAAGCGGTGGTTTACTCGTACGCCTTTTCCACGATAGCTAGCGCCATCCCGGCATATTCGAAGAGGGGCGATTTAATTTTCGTGTATGTATTTAGTTTTCTTTACTGTACAGGTAGATATAGTCTCACTTCCTCCTTCTGTTTGCAGTGACGAGTGTGTCAATTTTGCTATTCAAAAAGGATTGGACGCTTCGCGAAGCAAGATTTTTTATTACAAACACAACGATATGGACGATTTGGAGCGATTGCTGCAAAAGCAAGAGATGGAGGATAAGCGCAATCCGGCGAAAGCCAAAAAGACGCGTCGATTTCTAGTTGCTGAAGCAATCTACATGAATACGGGTGAAGTTTGTCCGCTGCCACGATTGGTCGAATTACGAGCTCGCTACAAACTACGCCTTTTCCTAGACGAAAGCATATCCTTTGGCGTATTGGGAGACAGTGGACGTGGTTTGATCGAACACTACAATGTGGATGTGAGTAATGGTTCAGTCTGTGTCAAACGTATTTTTCTATCAATGTTTGTATCGTGTGCTTTCAGAAAACTGAGGTGGATTTGGTATCTGCTGGACTTGAGTGGTCCGCTGCAACAATTGGCGGATTTTGTGCCGGTTCTTCGTTTATCGTGGAGCATCAACGGCTCTCTGGATTGGGATATTGTTTCTCTGCCTCACTACCACCCTTGCTTGCACAAGCTGCTATCAGTGCACTGGATCGGTTTGAAAACAATCCAAAAATGTTTATTGAACTAAGAGACCGGTGTCGATTGGTTTCAGAGTTAGTATTTGGCATGATCAGATTTAAATTATGGAAACCAGATTACTTAATTGCTATATTTGCTTTATATTAGGAAACTTTCGCAACTCAAACACTTCCAGTCAAGAGGCGATTCACTATCACCTGTGAAGCATTTGTATCTGAAACATAAGCATGAATGTTGGGCACATGAAAAGATGCTTCTGGATGAGATTTCAACTGAGGTAAGTAGTCAATTTATATTCTGTGTTCACAAAAAAAATATCTACGGGCATAGAATCGTGAAGCTAAATACGAAGAAATTTTTAATGTATTTTATTGCCAATTATTACTTTTCATTACGATTAATAATCCTGCCTATCGGTATCTAAAGAAAGCATAACTTTCAGCATAACTATCGGCAATCTTTCTTTCCATGAAATCTGTTACTTTTTACGATCACATACAGCAATCAGTTATACTTCCTACTCATTTTTAAATATAAATATTTGCAATTTGCTTGTTCATTTCAGTGCATCGACAATGGTCTGGCGGTAATCGCGGCAGAATATTTAGAAAACATGGAAAAACATTGTCCACGGCCAAGCATTCGATTAACGGTGAATCGCTTGCTAACGGAAAAGGAGGTAGATGATGCTTTCCGAATTTTAGAACACGTTTCAGAGAAGGTTCTTGCAAGCGCAGGTTAATTTAAGCTTGGTAAGCTACTTTCTACATGATCATGCTACGAGATATGAGAGTGTTCAGACTAAAAACACACACACAAAACATAAAATGTTAGGTATCAGGATTTTTACAGCTTATGTCGTACTTCCCTATTACTCCTCTGTCTGCACCACTGTTTAATACCATGATTAAAAAGAACTATAAATAAAACTATCATATACGGCCCCGTGTACACAGATACAGCGAATCTGAAATGCTTCGGGTCGTTTAGTAAGCCACGGCGCATAGAACCTTGGACCCCAAAAGCACAACGTAACCTCTTTTTGGTTGATAGTTTAATTTGACAAATGTTTTCGCGATATTTTTCATATTTAATGTAAACGGTAGTAATGATTAAGAGAGAAATGTAGTTGTGCTCAAAACATTTACGCCGCAAACGCAACCAGAATGTGCATTTGTTTTGAGAACCAAATAAGTGTGTCCGAATGGTTCAACTATTTTGTTTCAGCAGATTTCGTTTTTCACACATTCTTGGATTATTGAATGGTAAAGGTTGATCCTTTTGTGTTTTGTTTTTGTTAAAATGTTCTCACACTCTTGTTTTATTGTCAAGAACATGTACCTTTACCAACTATTACCATCATTGGCCAGCATTTTACAAATAATAGCTTTTTAATGTTGACACTTGAGTTGCAAATTCGTATAACTAGTTTTGTTAAAGCCTTCTTATGAATTTGTATGGAAATGTACAAAACAGAAAAAAACAACAACCAGCACCAGTATCTTTGATAGTGTATAGAAAATTGCTTTAGTTTAAGTGAGAGTTCTGAAGTGTCGTGTAATCGTAGAATAAGGTGGAAGTACGGCATAAACACACCGTGTTGTCAGTACCGGTAAGGACGCTTAATAAAGCAAGTATTAGCAAACCAACAGTAATGGGAAGGCACTCCAAACCTGATGGGTGCATTTCCGAAACGACAACATAGCCAGAGCAAAGCTCGCGTGTAGTTCAATGAAACGCACGGAGTAGCATCTCTGGTTCAGTCAAATGATAGGGCCTTAAGCTTCAGAAGCAAATGATTGAAGTTAGTGACCAACGGTAAATCGTGTGACGAGATCGGTTATTTGCTAGTGTTTCTATCCCGCTTTTTAAACGTACCAATCTAATTTAACACTTTATCACTCGTCTCTTGTATGCGTTCTCAATTGCGGAAGTGAGTGGCTGTGTGAGCTGTTTCAAACCCGGGCGGTTTTATTTTACCTAAAACGGACACAGAATGCTTCGTGCGATACACAATTTTACCGGGCGTGCACGCGCTAGGGACCTTTTCGGTATTTTTGATACTAGATTATCAAGAGCTGAGTAAAATAAAGGAAGCGCTTTACAAGTTAAAGTCAATACATAATACACAGTGCTTTAAAAGTTAAGCTTTCATGGAAGATATGTTCTGTAATGAGATTTTCGTAGGCACTGAAATAAAAAATGGGAAAACGTCAAACACCAACACTTTGGGCTATAGCACATCGCACAAATGTGGAATTTCTATCGAAAGAATTAAAGACTGCATTTTTAGGTGCACGTTAATTTTATTGTTCTCTTCTGATTCTATTTCTAAGCTATTATATTATGCCACTGAATCCGCTGTTACGAACCGGACAGCTTTCGTGCGATAACAAGGTTAAGCAACAGCAGATAGATAACGACGCTATGTATATATTCAGATGAACTTTTCCCATAATGCCCCTTCAGTTGGGTTCTACTGTGGCGCAAGAATGCACGCGGTTCTGCATGGCAGATACAGCTGCATGTAGTTCCGGCGTCCGGCCCAACCCTCCGGGAATGTATGATGCTCGACATTTTTATCGATACGATTGAACCCCCCGAACTCGGCATCATCGGTACTAAGCACGACGCGATACTTACCGGCCAGCTCAACGCCGATGCGGTAGTCGGTGAAACTTTTGCTGCTGTGAAAATTGAACAAAAACAGCAGATTGTTGCGTTCGAACGCAATCACCTTATCGTCCTCGTGCTTCCAGCTCACGTACGCCGGCAGGCAGTCGAGCCAGTGGTACTTTTCCTCGGCATGGTGCATTGCACGATCGAATTCGTTAAGGAAGCGATATTTCAGCATCTGATCGTCGACCAAATGCCACTGACGGCGCGCATAGTGATACGATTCATTATTACCTTCGCGAGGGAAATCTAACCACTCCGGGTGTCCGAATTCGTTGCCCATAAAGTTGAGATAAGCCTCACCGCCCAGACTGTGCGTGATCAGACGGATCATCTTGTGCAGTGCAATGCCACGGTCAATGATGAGACTTGGGTCAGACAGGGTCGACATGTGCGTGTACATCTCCTTGTCCATCAGCCAGAAAGCGATCGTTTTATCACCGACTAGGGCCTGATCGTGCGATTCTGCATACGCTACTGTGTTCTCTTTCCAGCGGCGATTCGTTAGCGTGTGTACGATGTTGCCAATGTTCCACTCTTCGTCGCTCTTCGTTTTCAGCACCTGAATCCATTTGTCCGGAATGGCCATTCCGAGACGGTAGTCAAACCCAATGCCGCCCTCCTCGGTTGGACGGCACAGCGTGGGCATTCCGCTAACATCCTCTGCAATGGTAATGACGTTCGGGTCCGTTTCGTGCAAGTAGTAGTTGGCGATTGCCAGATAAATGAGAGCTTCCGTGTCAACGTTTAGTCCAAAATATTCGTTGTAATCACCGGAAAAGCCTTCCCCGATACCACGGGAGTGGTACAGCATGGAGGTGACACCGTCAAAACGATATCCATCAAAGTTGTATTCATCTCGCCACCAGCGAAGATTCGAAAGCAGAAACCGTAGTACCTCGTACCTGTGAAGAAAGCATTGGAACGTTAAAGTAGCTGCATAAAACGAACATCTTAGATATAAACTTACTCAGAATAATTGAAAAGGCGGCTGTCCCAAAGCGTATGCTCACCGCGACCACCATCGTGGAAGTAGCAGGCATTCGTACCATCGAACTGATTCAACCCGTCTTGTGTGTTTTTGCTCGCATGCGAATGAACGACATCGAGCAGCACAAATATGCCATGCTCGTGTGCCTTATCCACCATGTACTTCAACTCATCCGGCGTTCCGTACCGGCTAGAGGCAGCAAAGAAGCTGGTAATTTGATACCCAAAGCTGCCATAGTACGCGTGCTCCATGATGGCCATCACCTGTATGGTGTTGTAGCCCAGCTTGGCAATGCGCGGGATGATGTTGTCCGCAAAGTTACGATACGTTCCCACACCGTACTCTTCCGTGGCGATTCCAACATGACACTCGTAGATACGCAGTGCCCGGGGTCGCGTGGGCTTCCGGTGACGGAACATATACTTTTCATGCGCAGGAGGATGCCATACGCGTTGCTGAAAGTTAACGCCTAGTTCCTTCGGCGGTGGCACGACGTATTTAGCCCAGGGTGACAAGCGATCGATGAGTGCGCCGTCCTGCTTGCGAATGATCACTTTGATCTCGGACAAATGTTTGATGGCACAGGAACCGTCCGGATTCGGTGGAATCTTCAGCTCCCATTTTCCGAACGGTAGTTTTTCGTACGGTGTAGCCAACCATTGCCAGTTATCTATGTGAAGTAAGATAAGGAAATAGTTTAGAAAAGGCATTCTATACGTATCTGGAATAACTAGTAACATATTGGAGGGCTGTTAGCCAACGACCATTGCCTAGCATCGTGAAAAGAAAATAAAGTTTTCGTGCAAGATCAATTGAAGGTTGAAAGAAAAGTCATTTGTCCTACGTTGAAATATGGTGCGGACATTAGCGATCCCTATGCAATCTCTTGCCATTGTTTTGATTGATAATAGAATGCGTGCAAGTAATAGCATTATTTACTTTTTAGATTACTTAATGGGCGCCACTATTGTGTATCAATAGGAAAGTGGCTTGTGGCTTCGTATAACATGTGATAGTGTCAGGTCAAGTCAGTCAGATGCATACGATTAGATTCTTTGTAATAATCTCTCAATTGAGGGAACGGAAAAAGATACATTTACTCACTGAAATCTCCCGTCAGGTAGACTTCCTTCGCACCGGGGGCCCATTCGCGCGCTACAACACTATTATCCTGGGCGATGTGCAAACCGTAGTACTTGTAGCCCTGCGTGAATTCATTCAATCCACCTTCCAGCTCGTTCAATCGCTTAATCCATCCGCGAAACTCGGTGTTCCTAAGAAGAAAGGAGATAAATTATGTGTTTTGAAATTATATTTTTGTACAATAAACTTTTTGTGTGCCTTTTCCTCCTGGCACGTTCTGTGTGTGTGTGTGTGTGTCGTACTGTGTGACCCAAGAAGCTACTAATCTCTTCAATAGCTGATAGACGATGACCGTCAGTTGAACCTGCCCGAATCATGCTGTCCTTATCTTCCCGAATGCACGCATCCTAAGATCGCATCCGCATAGGCACTTGCTCGTTTATGTCCCAGCGGCAATGACCTTGGCGTGACATTCATTGCAACGGAGGTAAAAGAAAACACATTTTAAACGTTTTCTTGGACTAACCAATCCGACACCAATGGAGGATTTGAAAGAAAAAAAAGGTTAGCTTGTCCTCCCGGTTTCAAATGACATGGCTCCGTTCGGTTGAGCCGATGGATTACACTTTCCTTAAACCGGTGTTGAATTACCGGCCCGCAATGCGCTTGCCCCTAGATGATTGTGACCAGCAGTAGAGCTTACCTGCGCCGGATTTCTTGCTCGTGCGATTTAAGGTATGGATCTAGTTCGAACAATTTTTCAAGATTCACTTGCGGTTCTTTTGCCATGGTGAAGCTGTATGTTTTCTCCCTATAGCGGTGTGGCTGATTGCGGCACGAAATGCACGGAACACAAACAACAACCGATGTGGTGCACCGTACAGACAACTATGAATGAGCTAGTAGTACGAGGAGCGCGCTATGGTAAAGTAAGTCCGATCAACTACGCAACGGGCAGCGAAGTGACGAGCTTCGTCACTAAGTCCGATAGACCGAATACGATCGGATTGGAAGAAGAATACACAGTGCGCTTAGCAAAATGTTCTCGTCGCTCGAGCTGTTCAATGCTGCATTGTGTATTGCGGGTTTGAATGTACGTATTTTATGGCACGTTGAAGCCAAATTATTTAAAAACAAACTTGCACTGTACATTGTGATTTATACTATAGTTTTATGCTAATTTTACTCGGAAAGGAAAGTAGAAAGTGTAGAAGAAAACATCTGTGGAGATAAACAAAACAACAAACAGTCAAATCATCTATGAGTGAAACGCTTAAATCGTTCTTGTGCCGGCATTGGAAACGGTTCGCGCTGTCAAACGATGAGACCGTGGTGAGAACACAGTTTGTCTTTTTTTATTTCCTTTAAATTAATATTTACAAACATTGCTAATATCTTACATTATTATAAAAATCTTTAAAAAAAATTGTATTTTTCATGAAGAAATGAACTTATTTTGCTAAAACCGATGACTTATTTTAGAGTTGCCGGTACTTCAAGCTGTCATTCTCAATGGTCGGCGAACGGTGCAACATGTGACGTTTTCAGTCGTATTTTCCGATTGCTTTCCTCGCAGTGTCAAAAATCGCACACGAAGTTGTGCGTTGGTAGTGGGAAGATAAAATTAGCAGTTTTCCTTTCGCTGGCAGTGTGAAATAACTTTTCTAATCATCTGTTGGTCGGTGCAAGATGAGTGGAATGATTCGACTTCCGACGGTGCTTGCCAAGAACGCGCTTTCAGCGGTAAGTGCAAGTAGTTGGGGAAAACGTGTGCAATATTAGCGATTTGTGCTACATGAGTGATGGGAAAAGCGACCGCAATTTTAGTGACGACCGTTTCCAGTAGACTATTTACTTGTGCATGGATTACACAACGTTGTGCAAATTCTGCGACACAGAGTAGCGGTTGTTACAATCTTGGGCCGTTGGCACTCGTCATTATGTAACGAGTTAAGATAAATAAATAGCGATTTGTTCAATGGATTGAGGAGTTTCACCTTTGCCGAATGTTGAATGAAATTCTCATCTATGGTGTTGGAGTTTTTGCACCTGTACCAGGTGGCATGGTCTACTAAGAAACAGTCCAGATCATTCCGTTCACGTTTTGGTTGTAGGTTATGTGTGTGCGTGCGTCTGCGTGTGTGTTATTATCTTCGCTCGTCTCTGCCGTCTTAATAATCAGGTCTCTTATGTACTTTTACGCGTTATCGTCTTTCGTACAGGTTCGAGGCTTGACTGCTGGTACGTCGCAACGCAACTTGCATTTCACCGTTGGACAGAATAACGCAAAATCGAACCCCGATGCAATTTCTCGAGAGTATCCTGTTGTGGACCATACCTACGATGCAGTGGTTGTCGGTGCGGGAGGAGCAGGTCTGCGGGCCGCCTTTGGACTGGTGGCGGAAGGATTCAAGACTGCCGTCATTACGAAGCTGTTCCCCACTCGTTCCCACACGGTCGCCGCCCAGGGTGGTATCAATGCGGCACTGGGAAACATGGAAGAGGACGACTGGAAGTGGCACATGTACGACACGGTGAAGGGTTCCGATTGGTTGGGAGACCAGGATGCGATTCACTACATGACGCGCGAAGCACCGAAAGCTGTCATCGAGCTGGAAAACTACGGAATGCCGTTTTCCCGCACGCCCGACGGTAAGATTTACCAGCGTGCGTTCGGTGGTCAGAGCTTGAAGTACGGTAAGGGCGGACAGGCGCATCGTTGCTGTTGTGTCGCGGATCGTACTGGACACTCGCTGCTGCACACGCTGTACGGACAGTCTCTGAGTTACGACTGCAACTACTTCATCGAATACTTTGCCATGGATCTGTTGATGCAGGATGGCGAGTGTGTTGGTGTCATTGCGATGAACCTGGAGGATGGTAGTATTCATCGTTTCCGCGCAAAGAACACTGTACTGGCGACCGGCGGTTACGGTCGTGCGTACTTCTCCTGCACCTCGGCCCATACTTGCACCGGCGATGGTACGGCAATGGTGGCGCGTGCTGGACTACCCTCGGAAGATTTGGAATTTGTGCAGTTCCATCCAACCGGTATCTATGGCGCTGGTTGTCTGATTACGGAAGGATGTCGAGGAGAGGGTGGTTACCTGATCAACTCGCAGGGTGAACGTTTCATGGAGCGGTATGCACCGGTGGCAAAGGATTTGGCATCGCGTGACGTTGTGTCGCGTTCGATGACGATTGAAATTCGTGAAGGACGCGGTTGCGGTCCGGAGAAGGATCATGTTTACCTGCAGCTGCACCATCTGCCCCCAGAGCAGTTGGCCCAGCGTCTGCCGGGTATTTCGGAGACGGCGATGATTTTCGCCGGTGTGGATGTAACTCGCGAACCCATTCCCGTACTGCCGACTGTCCATTACAATATGGGTGGCGTACCGACGAACTACAAGGGTCAGGTGCTGACCACGGAAAATGGTACTGATCGTGTGGTGCCGGGACTGTATGCGTGTGGTGAAGCCGCATGCTCGTCGGTGCACGGTGCTAACCGCCTCGGTGCCAATTCGCTGCTCGATCTGGTTGTGTTTGGTCGTGCTTGCGCTAAAACGATTGCCCAGGAAAATCGACCGGGTGAGAAGGTTCAGGATCTGAAGCCGAATGCGGGCGAAGCGTCGGTTGCTAACCTGGATTGGGTGCGAAATGCCGACGGACAGGTGCCGACCTCGACACTGCGCCTGAACATGCAGAAGACTATGCAGACGCACGCGGCCGTTTTCCGTGAGGAGAAAACGCTTCAGGAAGGTGTACGCAAGATGGGTGACATCTACAAAACCATCAAGGACGTGAAGGTTTCCGACAGGTCGCTTGTTTGGAACTCGGATCTGGTTGAAACGCTGGAGTTGCAGAATTTGTTGCTGAACGCCAACATGACTATTGTTTCCGCCGAAAACCGCAAAGAATCGCGCGGTGCACATGCTCGCGAGGATTACAAGCATCGTGTCGATGAATACGTAAGTAAAAACATTCCTAAATATGGGTTTTACTAATGTTGTTTTGGTGGTAGTAATGCACTAGAAATCACTGGGGATTTGGAGGTATGAAATGTATCGTTGATTTCGTAATTCGGGTGATGCATTTTTATATATTTTTTTCACACATTTTTAAACATCTTACTTCTGACAATCGTAAGGTTGGTTGGTTGAAAGTTTATAGAGGTTTTGGACCTCTGGGGTCACTTTCGCCTCTTTCTGACAGTCGTAAGGTCGCGGTGTTTCCATTAAGATTGCCGCTTACGTTTAAAAGAAAGAGTAAAATGCGCGTCGAGCTTTTTTTGCTCTAAATCATTTGATAGTTTGATTTGATCATTTGATAATCCGTGCTATAAAAAAAACCTGCTGTATATTTTTTACATAAAATTTTTAGTATAAAATTGCTCATTGTAGAACACACAAACAAGAAGTATCAAAATACAATACTAAAAAAATGGAGTAGCAATCCTCCAATTTTGTGCAAAACGTTAAAATCAAAAGAAGGTGTTATCCACGCGAAAGTACGATAATTGTTCTTCAAGATAAATAATTACAAAGCTGATAAATATTTGTGTTATCGTCCGACGTTTCTCTGTTACGACGATGTTGTGTCACATGGCATAACGCAGCCGAATTTCACCACCGTTAGAAATCACGAGTGAACCACCACCCTCGTGTAAAGCGTTATGTTTTGTTTTCATCTGCGGCGGCGTATAATGTTTTCTTACAATTTCTTGCTCTCGCCTTCCTCTATTTTTGATAAACCACAGGACTTTAGCAAACCACTCGAAGGACAGCAGAAGAAACCGATGGAAGAACACTGGCGTAAACACACGTTGACGTGGATTGATCCAGCTACCGGTAACGTCACCATCGGCTACCGTCCGGTCATTGACGAAACGCTCAGCGAGGAATGTGCTACCGTGCCGCCAGCAATTCGGTCCTATTAAGCACCAAACAAACCAAAAGCACACAAACCGAACGCGACCGTGTTTATGTCGTGTGATCTATTTTTGGGGGGGGGCCTGCTAAAATGCTACAACGAGGACGAGAAAAATAAACAGCGGCAGCCGACGTCGTCATCTTGCGTTAAACGGCACCTTTTTCTTCTATCAGCAAGAAGTGTGCACGTTGCTAGCAGCTAGATTGGCTATTGAAAGTATTATGTGAGTATCAACCCACTTTGTGATTATTTTAATGACCTTGACCTTGACCAACGAGACACAGCAACATAGTTTGCAATTCAGTGAACGAGGCAGACAATCAACCAGATGATGATTACGAGTGCAGCAGGCGCCAAACCTCCGATAATGATCTTCGCTGATTCGCTAACGTTCGGTTTTGTTTTGTTTCTATTCCCGTTTTTTTCAGTAACAGCATACAGATCAGATCACACCCACCCACTCCCCCATTCACGGATTATTTATTACATCTTGAGTGTCGACATTTTGCGTAAGAGTGTATGAAAGAAACACCCCAAGAAGATCTAAAGACACGAAGAAAAGGGTGTTAAGTAAGGCTGCTCGGTACATATACTACCATCAAGTGTCTATCCTCGCCCACTGTCTGCGGCATATGTCAGAATGGTGGATCAATTTCGCACCATGTTGAGTGTTTTGCAAGGCCCTTGATCCAAAGTTCCACACCGTCTTGTGCTGTGTATGACCAGTGTAACCAGTGAGCGATTTGTGAGAATACTAAGGGTCGACGACGACGACGAGGACGACTACGACGACGACGAATGTTAGGTGAAGTTTTGTACGCAAAACTAAAACAAGACAGAATGAGCCGCGTTTAGTGGAAGAGAAAACAAATGTATCCTGCCTGCTTCGGATAATTTATTTAAAGCGGAACCTGTTCATTATTGTAGGAAAAACAAAACTACCAGAAACCAAAAGCAAACGAAAAAACCGAATTCTGAATTGGTGTACTTCATTAGATTTAGTATGCAGTTGTGCATGAAAAAAATAAAATAAAATTTGCAAAAAATAAACTCATGAATTGAATGTCGAAATTAAAACCAAAAACGAAATGAAAGCAATACAACGGGGCGCGGTGTGTCCTTGGCTAAAGGGAAACCTGTGGAAACCATTTTGCCGTGTTGTGAACACTCTGGTTCTGTGTTTTGATTTGCACAGCTAAACTTTCCGTGCCGGAATTGATCTTTTAGTATAGGTTATTATTTTTTAAAAATAGGTCGATAGAAAGGATAAAGCATGTAGTTTCTTTGACAGACGTAAAACAAATTATTCATCAATAAAAGATACAACACCTCCCAACAACAATCACCGAATATACTGTTTTGATTTTTATTTAATATTGAATATGGAATAGTGAAACGCACTACCTCGTAATATGAAGATTTTTGCTTGTGAGAATAGTAACACTTGTTTGATTCTGTCGAGAACCAGCAAGAAAAATAAATACCAGCAGTACATACATAATACACAACAAAGCAGTTTAATTATTACATGCGAAAATTAATCCATAACAATCCTTTTTTCCTTGCTTTAAAATTTCTGCAACCGTGCGAAGGGTGCGACGAGTTTGATCTGCTGTTCCTGGCGGAGCTTCAGCTTGTGATACATTTTTCTTAAGCGAAATATGCAGAAAAACAATACCTCAAAGAGCGAGAGGACGCTAATGCCAAGACACAGACTGAACGCTCCACCTAGATTTGCTGAAATATAGAAATAACCCAAAGAATACGAGGTTAAGCAAATTAATTATCATCGTGGGTGTGTGTGTGTCCAATCGCATTTCCCGAACAGTATGCGATTCGGACTCTTTCAGGTCGACCCGGAAGATGCCTACAGGTTCACTAGGTGCAACATAAGCATAAGCGACTCCGACCCCTTGGTGCAGTGTACTTAAGCTTATGCTTTCGCGCATCTATAGATCATTCGGGTCGAGCTTGATACCGACTCTGACCTAGCGCACCCGCTGCACCCACGGGTCGAAATAGATCCCGATACTAGGCTCGCACCCTCAGGCAGGCTCGATTCTAGTTCGGGTTGTGAAATGAACCTACCACCAGTACTTACAAAGAAGTGATATCCACGACACAACGACGATCCTTCTATTGGCCGCCACAACTTGATTGCTCATAAAGATGTGAAAAATAAACTCGAAATCGGTGAGATTCGTTTCCTTACTGGAATTATCAAAGCTAATGAGTTACTTATGGCACGCTCTATCGTTGCACAACTCACTAGAACGGATTGATCGAGAAGTTGTACGCCGAAAAGTCGGAAACTATGGATGCCGTTTTGTACGTTACATCACTGCAAGCCGGCAGACAATGGCATTTGAGCCTTTTAAACATATCTTATGGGTGAAAAAAAATGAGACATTGTAACAACAGTGGAACGAATTGGACAAACAAAAAGAAACAACTTACAATAATTTTCTACAAAACACATCGAATCGTAAACGGTGCAGTTTCGTATGCCCTGACCGGCTCGAACGTCCGTCGGCCGGGGTAGATGAAACGGATGGCAACCGCATTTTCGGTGCACCTCGTCCCGCAGGCATGCGAGTGTGCACGCTGGCTGGCGGTACTTTTCAATCGGCGGATTAAAGTCACTCCCCACAATACAATCGCGCTGGCTTTGAGGCAGTGCTAGCACCTGCTCCGAGCAGCGCGAATCCGTCGGCAGCACATTAACGAACGTTTCTTTGCCCAGCCGTATCAGGGTAAGTGGAGACGCTTCAACGGCAAAATCGTGCGGATGGTGTATCATGAGCTATGTTTTCGGCAGAAAAGTTGATAGATTACTAACTGAATTAATCGGAATCTACGAATCGAGTCAACCATTCTGTTCTCACCATAAAGCCTTCCGAGTAGAGTGCACCCGACTTGCCGTCCGATGCTTGCGGGTACCCGGTGCCGATGACACTCAAACCGCCGTACATACCGTACGTATTGACTACGAACGGTTCTTTGGCGCCACGCACGTTCGGATGATAGTTGAAGGAACAGCAGGCACCGTAATGGCTTGTGGAACCAATCCACCCGAGAAAGGCGTGCCTGGTAAAGCATGGTAACCGCTGGCCCGCCCAGTAACACACCAGTATGAAATCCTCACAAATCATGCCCAGCTCATCGATCGCCTGTTCGATGGTGTAGTTGTTGAGCTTCAGCACGATGTCAATCATGCGCAAGTCTTGAGGCCTCGGAAAGGTCCACTGATGCTCGGTGAAATAGCCGAGGGAGGGAAGATTTTTCAGCACCGATTCCTTCGTTGCACCGAGGGGCAGTTTGCTGGAACACAACCAGTAACATTATCACACCCACTCAAGGAAGAAAAAAACAAAAAGTTTCTCACATTTTTTCCACAAACCGTTCCGCCTTGTAGTCTACCACGCTCTGCGGATGGCACAGGGTAATGCCGGGAAAGGGAACTTGCACGATCTTCATTTCCGATGCAATCGTCATACGCGTGGGCGAATCGACAAACTTTTGCCACAGCAGATAGATCAGTACAATGCCGAAGGCGAAGAACGTGACGATGATCGCGATCCAGAGCATTCGCGCGATGCCAGTTGTAACCTGACGTTGCAGATAGTACATGCCGTGTATTTTGGACATGGACGCAAAGTCGTAGAACGTATCACGTACAGTATCCCACAGGAGCTGACCGATTCCCTTCGCTTTGCCTAGATTGGTCCGCATTTGCTGATGTTTTCGGTAGTGTGGTAGTTGGGAAACGCGTACGGGCCGTGGTTGAAATATTCCAGGCGTTGGTGCAATGCTCATGTTTGCGATGTAACAAAGGGAAAGCACTAAGAAACGGTACTGAATGGAGGGTAGATTGTCGACGGATGATTTTATATACGGATGGGCAGGTTCGATTCATACAGGATGTGGGACCTTTGACACACGAAATGAATAAGTAAGTAACTGCTAAGCGTTACATGACCGGCCAATTACGTTATTGACAACATATTGGAACTAGTGTGAAGTTTTTATGGTACGTAGTCATCACCCTTTTGTGATAAATACTACCATCAAGCCAAAACATGATGAAAAGCTCTTCGCACTTATGTACGGAAGCACTCGGATCTGCTTTAGGTATTTATGTATTTTCATGTATCCATTTATTTATTTTATTATTTATTTATTTTTGTGATTATTTATTTATTTATTTATTTATTTAATTATTTATTTATTTATTTATTCATTTATTTATTTATTTGTTTTTTCTGATCCTGGCAATACGGCCTGGTCGTAACTACCGAATAAAAAAGGAATCGATTTGTTTTAGATAGGGTCACATTCAGGGGACATTCAGGGTTGGCGTTATTAAAGGATAACTTGTAGGCCACTTTGCCGTCTTACAGTTTGAATGACTATGATCTTCCAGGTTATCTGGGGATGCAGATGTTGGTTTATTGTCAAAATACTGAGGCGCGTTAGAAGGCTTGCTCCTCGTGTTGCTCTGCAATTGCTGGTTTGGGCGTCTCTGCAAATATCTATGCCTCCATTTATTCTTCATCGAAAATGCATCATTCCTTACATTCGTGCATTCATCAAGCACACCATGTATGTAAAACGTAAAGGACACAGACAAACATAAGGGGTAGAATAAGAAACTAAGTATATGTGACTACTGTTCACCTCTAGAGCTTTCACCATTGTCCCACGTCGATTCGGACACAAAAGAAATCACACTGTAAATGCGCTCGATCGACAACACCGGAAGATGACATTCAGAAACGCTCCGTCTGTCCGGTCTGGCTGTTAGTCTCGTTTGGGAATGCCTAGGAATCTTCACAATTACTCGACTGCGTCCAACAAAGAAGTTCTTTTTGCGTCAAATTCCACTAAAAAGACCATAGAAAATGGTCTATGTTGTGAAACCCGAGGCCATAGCCACATGCTTTGGAGTTCACCTGTCCTATATGTTCTAGAAGTACGCCCAATGCGAAATGGTTATTATTGGTAGAACTAGAAATCGTAGAGGTGGAAATCGTATACAAGAACCTCCCGTGTACATCCATGTCCCATATCTTTTCAATGATATTTATCATAAAAAAGGCAATGATATTAGTGAGTTTAGGTGATTGTGGGGAATACAGGTCCGGTCTTTATACCTAACCGGAACCGGGGAACCAACTACGTCGTATTTATAAATGTAGTCATCCAGAAGGGAACGATATGGTCTTCTT